>CM066038.1:180657044-180746308 GCA_033557465.1 Ichthyophis bannanicus | reverse complement strand
TCTCGCCTCGAGAGATGCATCAGCTGCTGGTCACATGGCATCTACGGTGCATGTGGTCCCCTACGCTTGTCTCCACATGAGACCAGCCCAAGTGGGCCCTCTCTTCCCAGTGGACGCAAGCAACAGGCTGTCTCTCAGATGTGATAGTAAACTCAAACCGCCATACCCTGTCCCTGGACTGGTGGCGGTCAGCACAAAACCTGTTGGAGGGGTCACCTTTCCTGCAAACCCCTCCTCAGATCCCATTAACAACAGATGCCTCCAAAGTGGGGTGGGCTGCACATGTACTGGACACCTCCACCCAAGCCACCTGGAATTGTCAGGAGAGTCATTTCCACATCAATCTGTTTGAGCTCTGAGCAATTTGCCTGGCTCTTCATGTCTTCCATTCCCCTTCTACAGGCCAATGGAATACTACCTTTACGCAGACAAATCAGGTAGCCATGGTCTAAATGTGAACAACGACAAGGAGGAACAGGGCTCTCTGTCCCTTTGACAACGACTCTCTTTCAACTGTGGTCGTTTTTGTCAGACAGCAGCAGATCCATCTCCTGCCAGTCTATCTCCCTGGCAATCAGAACTGTTAGCCATACAAACCAGTCGTGTTCTGCTTCCGCACAAATGGTCTCTACACATGGACCAACGCTGTAGAGTATTGCAACTCTGGGGAACTCAAGATTCATACCTCTTCGCAGTCCATCATATCCCAAACACTACCTGTTCTGTTCACGAATCCCAGCTCAGAGCTACCAAGCTAGGGATGCTGTCCTCCTCACTGGGGGCAGGAATGCCTATATGCTTTTCCCTCCCATTCCCTTGATTGCCAAGACCCTATTGCAACTCCTGAGCGACAGAGCAACATGATCCTCACTCCCCCACGCTGGCAACAACAGGTTTTATACCCTCTTCTTCTACATCTGTCCCAGGTTCCACCCCTGTATGTAGGGTCAGCTCCAGGCTTACTGTCGCAGGGAGGGGAATGTATGGCATACAAACCCCCATCTCCTGCAGCTCAGATCCCTGCTACTGACGCTGTAACTGCTTGGCCCTCCCCTCATTCTAGAAATGCATGATGTCCGTTATGCTTTGCTTCCAAGAAACCTTCCACAAGGCAGTCCTATGCCATCCGGTGAATGTGACATTTCATTTGGTTGATAACAAAAGGGCTGTCAACCCTCTTTGTCAGCCGTATATAACATGTTTTGACAAACTCCATTACTTATCATACAATGGTCTCCAAATTGGATCAGTCAGAGTCCCTTTAAGTGCCATTGCTGCTCCTTCTGAACCCATCACTGGACAGCCCATTTCATCCCATCCTCTCATATCCGGAATCATGAGAGGTCTGCATCTACCAAACCTGGCCTTAGACCACCTCCAGAGGCATGGGATCCCAATCTGCTTCTAGGGCAGCGTAATGCTGCCACCTTCTGAGCCCTTAGACACTACTTCGTTAAAGTCTCTGACCTGTGAAAGTAAAATACCTTCTTGCAATCACATCAGCAAGTCGTATCAGTGAATTTCAAGCTCCAGTGGCTGATCCACATTACACACCGTTTCACCATGATAAGGTAATCCTAAGGACACATCCATACTTCATGCCTAAGGTGGATTCCTCCTTTCATTTGAAACAAGAGGTGTAGTTACCTGTAGTCTTTCAACAGCCGCATGCTTCAAATGCAGAGAAGACTCTTCATACCTTGGACTGTGAAAAGAGCTTGTGGCTTTTCATCTGCAGAGGACCCAGCAACACAGAAGGTCCCCTCAGCTATTCTGAGTCATCTGATCCCGTCGCATTTGGGTACAGTAGTTTCAAAAAGATCTCTATCCAACTGGATTGCTCAATGTATGTGCCCTTTTATCTATCATAGCTAACCACAACATTCACTGGTGGCCCATGTTCACGCTCACAATGTGAGAGTCATGGCAGCCTCACGGGCTCACCTCCATTCCGTCTATATTACGACATTTGTGGAGCAGCTACCTGGTCCTCGGTTACACGGCCCACTAATGCTTGGAGTAAAGTCTCCTGCAGGCATGCTATGGGTTGGTCAGGACTGGCTGTCCAAAACCTCTTCCATACGTAATCCACTCCTAGCAGCCTCTCTTAATTACAGGTATGCCAGAGATCCATGGGAGGAATTGGGAAGCCCTCCACAGGCCCTCACCACTCTGGGGATCCTTTCCCTGGCATCTACATGTAGGGTTTCCTCACATGTGACGACCACTGCCTGCTTGTTCCTGGTGATAGCATAGTTAATCACCTGTAACAGGTGATCTCTGGGAACAGCAGGATAAGGTACTCACAACCCACCCATCGCCCCTAGCAGGTTGTCCTGTCTCTCTCTCTCTCTCTGTTTCCCTATCTCTCTCTCTCTCTCTCCTTGTGTCAGCTTTCAACTCAACTGGAGAGAGGCATTTTGGAAAGGCAGGAAGGCAGCACGCACGCACTGTGGGATGCTCCCAAAAGCTTTCATATAGGACGCTGGGGAGCGTTCCCACACAGGCTCAGTTGGTACCAATGCTATCCACATGTGAAGACTTATTCCTGGTGTTCCTGGAGATCACCTGTTACACGTGACTAACTATGCTGTACATGACACACACAGCAGTGGAGCAGGAGCAGCAAGATGCTGGCCACACAGATGGTTTGTTTATGTTGCCCAGCCACCAGAGGTAAAGCAGTCACTGATGCCCCCACACATTGTTTTCACATCCACAGGTAGAGGATCTCCGGAAGAAGGGGCGGCGAGTTGCGCCTCCACCACAGCGACGACCTTGCCCGCCTCCAAGAGGCGCGCAGGCAGAGCGTGAGGGTGAGTATTGACAACCTTGCTGCGCAGTAACAAATGTCACATGGCCCACCAGCCTGTGTGTTGGCCTGCGATATGTACATGTGTTATGTGACACACTTGATAATGTGCTGATGACTGTCATCTTCCACAAAGGGTGATGACAACAATGAAGAGCCCACCACATCTGCATATGCCCTGAGGCACCCCACCTGCCCACCATGCCCCAGAGGTGGAGGTGGTGGTGGTGGAGGAGGAACCTGAGGTGGAGGCGGAGGACAAGGATGAAGAGCTGGTGGAGAGTGCAGCAGAGGAGGGGGCTGATGGGGGCATGGAAGGGGTGGGTGGAGGGGTGGCAGGGGAGGGAGAGGGTGTGTCTGATGTGGGTGTGGGGGGAGGGGTGGAGGAGGGTGTGGAGGGTGGGTGGGAGTGGGCAGGGGGAGGAGGGGGATGTGTGTGTCTGGGAGAGTGATGGGGAACACAGTACAGCACAGGGCACTGTGGGCTCCCGCCAGCCATGCCATGTCGCTCCACCATCCAGGGCCACACACAGGTCACATGCACATGCCACCACCCAGACCCCTGGGACTATGTGTGTGTGTGGTGGCAGGTGTGTGGCGGACCTGTATGTGGCCCTGGATGCCTTGGAGCAACGAGTGTACCTCCTAGTGCACTCGCACCAGTGGCTGGCAGGAGCAATTCAGCAGGTGGCCGCCGAGGTGGAGCGGCTTCCATGTCAGCGGTCATCCCCTGAAGGGCATCACAGGAGTCATTGATGGCGCCTGTGACATCCACACATGTACCCTGTGCTGTCCTGTGGTTTCCATCACTGGGCAATGCAGCATGCAGGGAGGAGGGTGTGGCTGATGTGAGGTTGGGGGAGGGGTGGAGGAGGGTTGTATATGGTGGGTGGGGGTGGCAGGGGGGAGGAGGGGGTGTTTGGGGGGGAGGGTGATGAGTATTGTCCCTCCTGCCTAACATTGTATTATATTCCCTTTTTTTTTTACAATATACACACTGTTTGTTAATTCCAAAATGGTCACTCGGTCTCCTTAGCAACACACTATGGATGCAAGCATGGGATATGTGTTTAGACAGGTATGTGTTGTAAAGGTAGACATTGGGTATCATGCATGGACTGGCTCCACATGCAGGCGTGGGGATGACCATGTGTGTGAGTGTGTGAGACCAGGGTGGAACCTGAGATGCAGAAATGTAGACGACGGCCCAGTATACTGAGGCCACGTGCATGCTGTGTGCAATGTGTGGGAACCGTTTCTGATGCAACACTCTTTGTTCCAATAGTACAACTTGCCAACCAGTACGTCTGTGCTGGAAGGGTTACGTACTGATGAGCCCAGGAGATACTCAGGGGTAAAGCTGTTGAGTGGTGTCCTGGGACAATACATGTCACAGGGATGGTTGGTGAGTAACCGTATACGGTTTGTGGGGAAGCTGGCACGTAGGCAGTGTTGCAGGCAGGGACAAGGGTCACACATGTGCGTCCAATGTAGGGGGTATGACAGGATTTTAACTGTGACGGCTCCCGACACTGGACATGTAGCTCACGGACATTCCCCCTGGGCAAACCCGGGATGATATGTAAACCGACCACACTGCAGCCAAGGGCCTGGGATCTGACACAGTGCATGGCACACATGGCATGTGATGGTGTCTGTGTAGTGATACCCGTCCCAGTACAGACACCCCACCATCGAGGGCTGGGTTATAGGCGACACCACCCAACAGAATTTGCACACTACCTAAGGGGAGCACAGGGACACACATTGGAAAACACACGTATGTACTGGTTAACAGCTGTTTATTGGTCCCGGAGTCACCTCCTGCATGGCCACCCGCGCCTCCCATGGCACACCACCCCCCGCGGAACTGCACCTTGTCCTGGTGCCTCAGGTGCCGGTGCTGGTGCTGGTGATGGTGCCTGTGCTGGTTCTGGTGTTGGTGCTGGTGCTGGTACTGGTGCTGGTGCTGGTGCTTTCTGCTGCATTAGCCCCACAATGTCCTCCATTGCATCTGCAATGCAGGCAAGTGCCCCCAACCGCATCTCCTCCCGTATCATCCTCAGCTCCCTGGTATTTTCTCCAATTGCCATGAACAGATGCTGGAGTGCCTGATGAGTGCCTGTGGGTGGGACAGAGGGTGATATGTGAGCTTCCTCTCCATTACCAGCTGTCACACCATATACATGACATGCATATTCCCAGAAGATGCAGTCTGCAGAACAGTCATGCCTGCCAAACCAACCAATGTTTACATCTGTGTATAACATGAGCCCTCCCCATGTCTGGAAGGGGTCTGGACGGGGGTTGGGAGAAACACAGATCTCACACATGGCACATTGCCACAGTTTAATATGGACTATGCCAGGTCTGCACACTGCTTTGTCTGGGATTGGCCAGAATGATCTGAGGGGGCCCTAAGATACACATACACATATCTGGGGTGTCCCCAATTCTATAATGCTGGCGCACACTGCCGATTATGTTTTCAAACGATACTCTGCGTGACAATACCCACCTGATGAGGTCTCTGTCACATAGGGTGTCTGGGTGACCTGCGATCATTGCTCTTCCTCTTTGGGCTTATGTGGGGTAAATGGGCACGCACAGTGTGCCTGTGTCTGAGCCCCTCACAAATGCGACACCTGACAAGACATGCTACAGGAGGTAGATCACAGAGCACAGAAGACAACCCCCCCAAATCAGAACTCTATGATATGTGGGGCAATATGCAATAATTTTGGGGATGTTAGGACAACCCCGTCGGGATCATGGTGTATGCTGTTAACCCACTTCTTGCAATTGTGTGCCGTGCTGCAGCCTGTGTGTGTGCGCAGATCTTCAACGATTGGGTCCAATTCTGAGTGGAGGGTTTCTCATCTGGCGCTGGTGCAATTACTGGGGTGTTGTCTTCTGATGTCCGCCGAGCCCTCTGTGGCAGTGACGTTCGGGGTGTGGTCCTCTGGCTCAGCCTGCACGTGTGATGCTTGCGGTCCCGTCACCATTGCTGTGCCCCCAGACATTGTGGGATGGGGCTCTGCCAAATCCTCGGCCAATTGCACCTCCTTCCTCCTCAGCTGGGGCCATTGTTGTGTAGTCACCTGGGTTGTGGAAACCATACACAGCAACAGATTGGTTTGCATGTTTCCAACTACATACAACTGTTTAACACATCAATCCCACAATCAATGTGTGTTTGGCCGTGGCCTGTACATGTGCTAAGAGCTACCACACTAACATCTCGCTGCTACCCCTATTAGGCATATATCGGCCCAGTACCTAGCAGACACATCGGGTTGTACATCATGGGGTCCTCAACTATACGGGACAAGGGCCACATGTGGGCCGCCAAGGAAATGTATGCAGCCCGATGGGTGTTTTTGCCACCGCTGCCAGTCCTCAGGGGCAGCTCTACACAGGACCGCAGCATTCATTTAGCAGCAACCCAGCTAAGTTAACATCTCACAAACCTGCTGCTGCCGCTGTCGCCGTGCCAGTGGAATAATCCAGCATCCCGCGGGCCTCCCCCTGCTCTGCAGTGTCCTCCATGCAGCCTCAGTGTTGGCTGTCAGAGCCACGCAAACATAAAGAGCTTCTCCTCTCGTGGCTCTGTTAATCCCGCCATGGGCCTGATGGTATTTTCCATAGGGCCCGTGGCGGCATTGACATGGCCGTGAGAAAGGGATACTCTCCCTTCATGTGGCTCTGACAAGCCCACACTGAACCCGCCAGGCGGCCGCCGCAGAGCAGGGGGGGGGGGCCCAAGGGATGCTTGAATCTCCTGCTGCCATGGTGGAAGCAGCAGCAGTAGCGTGGTTTGGGTTCGTTTTCGTACCCTATCCTTGCCTTATGGGTGTGAGGAGGTTTGGAGTGGTAAATGGCTATGGGGGGGGGAGAGGTAAGACTGGAAGTGTTGTGCTGATGTGGGGGAGGGGTTTTAGGACAGGTCCATGACCTATGGGTGGTGGTAAGATTGGCAGTGAGATGATGGGGGGCCTAGGATAGGGTCGAAATGTGCTGTTGGGGGTGCTAAGATGGCAAATGGGCTGATGGTGGGGCTAGGAGAGGGCTATCAATAAGCTTTTGGGGGGCTGTGGTTTGGAAATGCACTTCTGGAGGAACTGGCTAGGACTCGACCTGGTGTGTGGAGCTAGAACTGGTACTGGGCTGATGGTGGGCCAGGGATATAGGATTGGAAAGGGCTGATTGGGGGCTAGGACCGCAAAATGGTCTGATGCACGGACTAGAGGGGAGCGGATGCTGGGTGTGGCTGTAAATAGACGGGAGGTGAGGTTGTGCGAGGATCAGAATGGGATGTAGCTGGACAAATGAAATGGTGAGGGAAAAAAACATTTTGAGGGAGGTAAGAGATATGTACAATTGGACAGATAGTGGGGATTGAGGAGGGGGGTCTGACATTTGAGTGGATGACCTAGGAATGCGGAAAGAGCACAAGGAGAAAGATTACTATGTTAAAGCAGATGTAGACAGAGAATGGAAACAATACGAATACGTGTGACGAAAGGACAAATGGAAAGCAGATGATGGGGAGTTAGCAGAAGACCCAAAGAAACCAGACTAAACGTGGCTGAGCAATTGCCACTATGGAAAACAAAACAAAATGTTTTTGAAACATTCTCTGTTTTGTGTACTTCTGCAGTGTTCTTTGGGGTTTGTTCATATTTTTTTTTAACACTATATTCCGGCCCTCCAATGGTCTGAGGGACAGTGAACTGGCCCCCTGTTTAGAATGTTTGAGGACCCCTGGTGTGCATTATCCCACAGAAGGAGAAAGAAGACACAAGGAGCAGGAGATGATGGAAGACAAGGGTCTTTATTGTGCAAAGGGAACCCCAACGCGTTTCGGCAACGCCTTCTTCAGGGGGAGTGTCACCGTACGCACGTTATCAAAATGACAATACCGACAGGTAGTGTGATAACTAGTAACGTTGTAGCATGTATAATCGAATCCTGTTGAGAAGCCGATTCAGCTTCTCAACAGGATTCGATTATACATGCTACAACGTTACTAGTTATCACACTAACCTGTCGGTATTGTCAGTTTGATAACGTGCGTACGGTGACACTCCCCCTGAAGAAGGCATTGCCGAAACACGTTGGGGTTCCCTTTGCACAATAAAGACCCTTGTCTTCCATCATCTCCTGCTCCTTGTGTCTTCTAGTACTTCCTGCAGGAAGTTGCTCCTCTTTGTGTCCTTATCCCACAGAAGGACCATCCCTGCTCAGCAGTGCTTAGATTAGACACAGACATAACACATACAGGTCTGAGAGGGGGCTTGTAGCAGACATGTAGCCACATGTGCAGGGCAGATATAAAAAGGGATGATGCAAATGAAAACGTGTTTTGAGGGAAGCAAAACACAGAGTAAGGGGTGGAATGGGGGACAGCACACTAATGAGCCAAAGGAGAGGGTGGGAGATGATCCAGGGGAGCAGGTATGAGGAGGTGTTAATAAGAAGCCTGATGCACATCCAAGGGCAGGTACTCAATGGGTTGAGCAGCAAGGTGTGATTTGGGTACCTACCTGCCTGGGGATGGGCAGTGTCCAGTGCCTCTGGCAGTCCATAGAGGTATATTGGCCCTAGCCGCTCTGCCAACTCCTGCTTCAGGGGTGTTAGGGAGGTGTAAAGGGGCCTCCCCCTCCAGTGCCACACGACAATGCCGCCGCTCTGCCATCATGTGTGCACGCACACCTCTCTTTATGTCGTTAAACCTCTTCCTGAGGCTGTCAAGGTCTCTGCTTGGGCCCCTGCTTGTGCCTCCTGCACCTCCTCCCACACCTGGGTGCGTGCTGCAACAGTGGTGGTGTTGCTTAGTCGTCCGTATAGGACATCATAATTTTCTAGAACAGAAGCCAGCAGGATGTGATTTTCCTGTGGTGAGAATTTCTGGGCCCTCTTCCTTTGCAGAGCTGGCACCGGTATAGGTTACGTTTTGTAGTGAGAGGACCCTGTGTGGGCTGGGCCGATGGCCCTGCAGCCTCCACCACACTCCCTGCCATATCTGTCTCCTCTCCTCCCCAACAGGTGGCCCCCTCCCTCTCCTCTCCCTCTCCCTCTCCCTCTCCCTCTCCCTGTCCCTCTCCACTCCTGCCCTTTCCTGTGGCTCCATCTCCCTGTCCTCTCCCTCCCTGTCAGACCTTCCTTCTCTTGACCTTCTCAGCTCCACCTCACACCGCCCGCCTCTCACTGCTATCTGCTCTTTAACCTCACCTCCTTTCTCACTCACCTGCTCCTTGACTCCCCTCCTCTCTGTATCCCCTGCTGTACCTCACACCTATCCTCCACAACCAAGCCTCTAACACTCTGATCCGCACCACAAAACCTTAGCTCTCCTAGACACCTGCTTCTCTCTCTCTCACTGACACCTTCTCTCTCCCTCGCCTACCAACAACCCCTCAATGTGCAGCACGTGTAGAGGTTCATTTATAGGGTTTTTTACGTTGCCCATGCGCAGTTGCGTGAGCACGTTGGCTGCGTAGTTGCGCATGCACAGTTGGCCGCACACATTGCGCATGCACCAGCCAGAGGCGGGAAATGGGTGCTTGCGCGTTGCGCAGTCACCTACGCAGAGCGTGCATGCACACGCGCTGCCGTGCACACTGCACATGGAAAGATGGCTGTGCGCATTGCGCATGCGCCACGCAGATGCAGAACGTGGGTGCATGCGTTAGTTCATGAGCCGTGGCACATGCACAGTGTTGCGTGTGCATGACACATGCACAGTATTGCATTGTGCGGCACATGCACCATGCGCACAGCCAACTGCGCATGTGCAGTGGTCGTGCTCGCGCAGCGCACGCACAACACGCGCTACGTGAAAAAACTCTATAAATTGTCCTGAGCACATGTTGCACATTGAGGGGTTTTTTGTAGGCGAGGGAGAAAGAAGGTGTGTGTTGGCAGTGACGGAAGGAGCGAGTCTGATTCAGTTGTATTGTGGAGCATGACTGGGTTTGTGATTGTTGTTGGTTGTATTGTGTGGCTGTTTTTCTGTGTGGTGTGTAAGGTGTGTGTCTTGGTTAGGGAAGTGTGGTCTGTGTTTGACTGATTTAGAGGAGCAGGGCGGGTGGAGGTTATGGCAGCCTTTGTGTTTGCTGCAGCTGCAGCGCGAGGTGGGCAGGTGGTGCGGTTGCGTGACAGGGGAGATGGTGTCTATGGGGCTGAGGCACAGGGCATGGGTGTAGTCCCGCAGCAAATCAGACCTGCAGCTGTGGGGGCAGGGCAGGCAGGGGCTGTGCACGCATGGCACAGGAGGTGTGCTAAGGTGCAGGCTCACCAGCCACGCCTCTACAGGCCCAGGGCCCAGCTCCAGGGCATGCGAGAGGACCAGGTCATCTCCCTGTACAGACTGAGCACAGGGGCTATTAGGGAGCTCTATGAGGATCTAAGACCTGACCTCGAGCCCCTGACTGATCGGTCACATGCCATACCAGGTTTGGTCAAGCTCCTTGCTGCCCTACATTTCTTTGCTTCTGGCTGTTTCCAGTCATCTGTGGCCGCAGTGGGTGGCATGAGCCACCCCACCTTCTCACGCTGTCTCCACCAAGTACTGCGTGCCATGGTCAGCCGGGTGCAGAATTATATTGCCATTACACACACTAGGCAACAGTGGTGGACCCTGAACCAGGCCTTTGAGGCGTTAGCCGGGATACCACACGTAATGGGAGCTATTGATTACACACATGTTGCCCTGGTCCCGCCTAGAGACAGGGAGGTAGTGTTCCGCAACCGCAAGCACTATCATTCCCTGAATGTTCAGGTTGTATGTGATGCAAATATGCATATTCTGAATGTGGTCCCCAGGTTTGCAGGTCCACCCATGGACGCCTATATCCTGCATCACTCGGCACTATTCCAACAATTTGAGGCAGGACAGTATGAGGACTGCATATTGCTGGGTGGGTGTTTCCCATTTCTGACATGCACATGGTGCTCATGTGACTAGGCATATGTGCAAATGTGTGTCTTGCAGTAGATCACTCATTGTGTGTGTGTCTCATCTGCCTGTGTAGGATATAGGGGGAAGGGGGGGTTGCCCTCCAAATGCGCCCTGCTATGGTGCTGTGTGATGCTGGGTGATTGGATGCAAGCATTTGTGTGGGTTGTTACATATTATGTTGTTGCCACTCCATACACCTACCCCTTGTCTGGTGTTTCTTAGGTTCACCCGCTCTATCTGTAATAGGGTAGACACCCAGGAAGCTCTAAAAACACATGAGGAGGTGATCTAGCTAAGCTTGATGAATGGTCTTAAATTGGCCAGCTGGGATGTGATGGTAGGAAATGTGAGGTCAGGCTGTTGGCCTGAAGCAATCCAAGGGAGCACTATTGTATAGGGGGTGAAGTACTCTTGTGCACTACAGAAGAGCGGGACCTAGGTGTGGTTGTTTCTGCTGATGTCAAAGTAGCTAACCAGATTGAATAGGTGAGGGAAAAAGCTAGAAGGCTGGCGTGGTGCATACAGAGATGAATGGCTAGCATAAAACAGGAAGGGAGAATGCCTCTGTATATTTATTTTTATTTATTTATTTAGACAGTTTTTGTATACTGCCTTATCCTTCAATCAAAGCGGTCACAACACAATTGGGGGATACATTTAACATGCGGGGATATGAGACACATACACTAATACTTACAGGGAACATGGGCAATGGAGGGTTAAGTGGCTTGCCTAAGACCACAAGGAGCAACTGTGGGACTAGAAACTCCAGTCCTTCCGGCCCAAGGTTGCTGTCCTCTAGTGGGATTTGAACCCCTGACCTTCCGGCCTGAAGTACCTTGCCCCAACCACTAGGCTACTCCTCCCCCTCTTTTGTGAGACCTCATTTGGAGTAGAGTGTGCAATTCTGGAGACTGCACCTTCAAAAGGATGTGCACAGGATGGGGTCGGAGAAGAGGATGTCTACTAAAATGATTAGTGGTCTTCATTATACAGCATATGAAGACAGACCGAAGGATGTACGCCTTGGGGAAAGGAGGGATAGAGGTGATATGATGGAGATGTAGAAATACCTCCATGCAATGTTCCCTCTAATTTTCTGTGGGCTGTGTGCGCATAAAATATCAGCTGTGTGCAGCTTTTGAAGGAAGGTTAAATTTTTGTGCGCCACATAACGACACTCGGAGTAATATACTTTAAATTTTGACTACACGTCAGAATACGGTATGTACACCACATTGATTGCACTAGAAAATATTGTAGAACTTGTGAAAACCATAAATACACAACAACTTTTCAATTTTAAGAACGTCTGTGTTGTTTTCTATTAGAATCAGAACCGTAATTTTTGTGCGCTCTGTTGTAAAGTATGTGCGCTCGCACACAGCTTAGAGGGAACAGTGCCTCCATGGCATATATGTTGAGGGAGAGAGCCTCTGCAAATTATATGCAAGTTCAGCTATGAGGGAACATGGGATGAGGGTGGAGGGAGATAGATTCAGGGGTGATATGCCACCATATTTCTTTACTGAATAGGTGGTGGATCCATGGAATACTCTCACAGTGTAGGTGATAAGAGCGAGGACAGTAACTGCATTCCAAAACAGCATAGAACAAACACAGAGGATCTATAAAGGATAAAAAGGGGACTGTTGTACCTTTGATATGGATGGACAGACTAGATAGGTCATGTGGTCCTTTTGTGTCATCCTATTTCAATGTTGCAATGCTGCATAGTTGTGATGTCATATGTTTCTTACAGAATGTGTAATGCATTTGTTTTGCACATATATACCTGTGTCCATTTGAGGGGACATGAGCTCATGCTTTAACTTACCTCATGTCTTTCTACAGGTGATGCAGGATATGGGTGTCGCCCCTGGTTGCTGACCCCTGTGCGTCAACCACGGACATGTGCAGAGCGGAGGTACAATGAGGCCCATGACACCAGCCACTCTGTCATAGAGCGCACCTTTGGCGTTTTGAAGAGTCGCTTCAGGTATCTGGATAGGACAGGCGGCGCCTTACAATATACTCCACAGACTGTGGCAGAGATCATCATAGCCTGTTGCATCCTGCACAACATTGCTCTCCGGCACAATATCACTGCAGAGATTAATGAGGGTCTGGAGGATGATCCGACGTGCCCCCCTGTACGTGTCCGTGAGGGCACAGCAATCAGGCGGCAGGTGATTGCACAGCTCTTCTCATGTACGTACTGCATATGTTTCCCACATTTTTGCTATAGTGTGTAGTGCTAATACAGATTAACATTTGTAGACCAATATCAGTAGGATGCAACACTGCACTGACATGTGACAGACACTGGCTGGCCATCCCAACGTCAAATATCAGCATGACTGGGAACCAAACCATGTGGGCAGGGCAGAACAGAGGGCTGAGGTGGATGATGGTGGGTGGGTGCTTTTAGGCTTGTGGGAGGTTTTGGGGTGACATTCGTGGTTTGTGGATGATTGTGATAGCGGATGCTGTGCAACCACTGTTAGTTTGTGTTATGCTTTGGGTGCAGCAAGGTGAGAGGCATTTGGTGTGGGTTTCACACTGGGAGAGAGGACCATGTTTGGGGCCACTTGTGCAGCTGTGTGTGTTTTTCATTTGGGATTTTGAGCTGATTGTGTGTGTGATATGCTCTTGTAAGCTGGATGTGTTGGTCTGTAATTTTTGTATAGCGCTACATGTGCTATGTACTACTATATACATGCTCAGTACTATCTGTCATAATGGTAATTGAAACCCTTACGGGGAGTTAGTGGCACAACACAGTGTGGCAGACTGTATAAGTCATCGCGTAGCCCTAACATGGATGCGGAGAAGGATAGGGAAAGTGTGCATTGTCCAGCCAGGGTTTTTTTGTTTTTATTTTTCCATTGCAGAATAGACATGCAGTGCTGTGTTGCATATGTACACACAAACATAAGTGATTCAGGCAAGATCAACAAGGTGTAGGTTACAGTAGGCAAGCTGAGAGATCAATGTGGGGGTGGATTGTGTTTTAGGGTTGCTTTCAGGGAAATGAAATAATTTTTTTCAACAAATTTTTTTAAGCAAATCTAGCTGATGACATGTCAACATAAACCCATGACTCAACTAAAGGCTGTATAAGTGCATAGAGGAGGAGAGTGCATGCCAAGACACCAACTACATTGCATACCCTAGAGAAGGAACATAATGGCCACATACACAAAGAGGCTCTGTTGGGAGGGGGGTTATTAGGTGCACATATAGGCTATCCATGCTTTGCCATTATCACTTTCACACAGTGGGCTGACATGCAGTCATCAGGGTCACGTCAAAAGCAGACATCGGGGTGCGGTTTAGCAGACATAACGCAGACATTGAGATATATGTTTAGCAACTCAGTAGCACACAGCTGTTAATGTTAGTCAAGGTATGAGATATACACACCAGGAAATGTGTTTGGACAGAGGATCCCGGAGGTGCCCCTGCATATTTCCATGTGTTACAGCAATTGACGCGGGGTAGCAGATGACATTGGGACACCAGTACACACAGTGAAGGGCCATTGGTAGCAACATGGGGGACCCAGGATAATACTGCAGCCTTGGAGTGAGTTGGGAACACGGTAGGGAAAAAACACTCATGTTCACCAGTGTGTGCGACAACAGGGAGGTGAGGGAGGGGACAGACAGAGTATGGACCCCTGTAGTTTGGCAAAGACATGTCCTTGATGCCTCTCACATGAGAGAGATGTGTACAGTGTGATGGTGAACAGTGAGTCTTGTCAGACGGCTGCCTGAGTGAGAATGTTCACAGTCTTGGCAAATGCATATATCAATATGATTTGCAAGGGATTGTGGGAAATGCAGTCCATTCACACCAGACACAGCCACTCATAATAATTAGTTGTGCTTGAGTGTAAAGCCAATAAGATATTTATTTATGGGGTTATTTCTCCCAACACAGATATGCTTGGTAGCACATAAAACAGGATACTTGCTTTCAGTGTTAAACTTGGAAAAACAAAATCAGGAAAACAACAGATGAACTTGTCAGGCAATCAAAGCAAAAGAATAAAGACCTGGTTGGTAACAAACTGGTCTTTTCTGTAGGCTTTAGCTAATATTTTCTTAGCAGTGTTCAAACAACAAGCAAAACCCACAAAGAAGGAAAAAACTGTTCTTTTCGGGGTAACTTCTTATATCTTCACACATAGATTCAGAAGTGATTCCCTCAGAGCTCACAAGCAATTAGGTACGGCTCCATTGCTAGCAGTTACCCAGCTGAAACCCCTTAGCTGGCTTGCTTTCTACTGCGTGGCTCAAATCCTACTTCAGGAGCTTTTCTGAGTAGATTAAAGAACAAGTTTGTATTTCTTTGTGATGGTTGTTGTACTTTGTAACAGAAAATTACCAAAGGAGTTTAGACAGAGAGCAATCCATATATTCACAGCCTGTATCTAAGACCGCTCCCCCTTCTTCAACAATCATGGGTTCAATATCATGGATTGGCACAGAGGAATTTCTCAATGGAACACTTTCAGGAGAATACTTGTTTCCCTGCTGTCTTTCAAGGTTATAGCTAGGGCATAGATCAGTGTTCATACCTGAGCTTCCATTGCTGTTAGAGTTCCTCTCTAAATAGCCTGGCCAGTATGTAGTCCAGTTCTTATGTCCAGCCTTCCAATCCAGATCCCTGGACACTGGATCTCTCTTCACATACCTTCTGGCACGGGTCCTAGGGTCCCTTCCACGTGCAGCCGTCTCCCTCACAGGTACTGTCTGGAGATTCCTAGCTCTGCAGCACCATTCCTCTGGCTTTCCCCAGTCCAATGGTGTATGCTGGCCTTTGAATGTCTCCCAGTATACGTACTGCTCTGGACTCCTCTAGACCTCCCAAATGCTTTTCTCTTCTTTCTTCCAAAGGGTTTCTTGCCCTCTCTGTTCGTCCGCTCTGGCTTCTGCTTCTGATGATCCTCCAGATGATGAAGCTGTCCAAGATGAGGATATCCAAGCTGATTCTGAGGATCATTCTGAGGATGAGGATAATTCTCTGCAGAATAAACTCTACCTTTATTCTGCTTTGATGAGTGCTCCACCCTAGCACAGCGCAGCTGTGCTGAATCAGACCCTGCCCTTTGAGATGAGTGCTTGGGGATTACCTCATAGCCCTCCTGATTGAACACACGTTTCCTGACTTCAGCTCCTCTAATGGCTGTTGGAAACCTGGTGCATTCTGGGACTGGTAGTCTTTTATGGAAATTCTGTGTTCTTATTTCTACCAGAACTGACAGGTTGCTTGTTCAGAGTCACTTCACCTTTTCTATAGCTCCTTCCTGAGCTATGATAAGCTTCCTTATCACAGTCTGTAAAGGATGTTGGGGGTGTGGAAGCTTGGGACAGGAATGTGCATTGTGTGTTGCACAGCTAGAACATGACATATGTATGTTTCCCTTGTGTTTTCCAATGCACAGGACATAGTTGTTGAAGCTCCTGGTGCTGTGGTGCATTGGCAGGGTACTGTACATCAGCCAAAATGCTGTGGGCTGGGGTAGGTGGAACTACAGCTATATTGTCTGTGCCAGCAGTCAGGGGGAACACATGTTCTCGGTGATCTTTCCTATTGTCCAGATTTTGTGGTTCACCTCTTTTCCCTGCACCTGTCTAAACCATATTTTGCTGTTGACACACATATCCCCATGTGTTCCTATTCCAGTATGTCTTCAGCAACACTGTCTCTGGGACATGTCCAACAGAGCTGCATGTGTGTGGAGGTTGTAGGTTTATGGGTGGTGGCCTACACATGCACCCTTCCCCGACATTGTACCATGAGCCAACACCAGGGTATCATTGCATTTCACAGGGCCTTTATGTGTACAAATCTCCACTTGTGGACATACAGGCCATATGCTATTGCTGGCATGCTGCCCTTTGCATACTGTGTATGTGTGTTCTTGTGTTGGCTGTGTGATGATACAGTGTTCAGGCTTTTTACATTATCATGTGCTGTGAGGGGACTGTACACCTGGGGGGTGGTGGTGACTGTGCTATCTCTACCTTACAGGTGTTTACTGTGTAACCATTGTGGACATGTGTTGTATGTTGGGAACAGAACTGTGTCTTGTGTTCTGACATACCACTGTTGACCTGCTTTTTGTATCACAGATATCGGCGTGACATGGTGACATGGAGATTCTGCATATTTCGCTGATATTGTGTCCCTTCACTGTGACCTGTTATGGCCTTTGAGTGGCTCAGAGGATCCAAGACATGCACCTGATGCAAGCACAAGGTAGTTTGCACCTTTGTTCTTTTGGTAATGACATCAGCCTTTACATGTTAATGATTTACTTTTTGTGTCATATACATTTCATGTTGGCTCTGCGTTCACGAACGCTGATGCACATAGGATGGAGCTCTGAAACGCCTGTGTCACATGGGCATGGACAGAAACATATCCATGTGACACTCGTGTGTATGCTTCCAATTCTAAATGTCCCCAACATGCAATGTTTATTGTGTTGTGATCATGTGTGGTGGCGAAGCAGGTTTAGAGTGTAAAGAAAAGGGGAAAAAACAGTCCTTTTTCCCTGAGCCCAAGAGAACTGCAGGCACAGCAGGGGTTAAAGCTCTAAACAAAGAAAAAAACTCCCTACACAGAAGTGTAGAACTGGAGACACACCCAATCTCCAAGGAAACCAAGGGAGGTGATGGGAGAGGTTTGGGGGCGGAGTCTAGAGCTATAGGACAGCCCCAAACATTTAAGCAGGGAGAAGCTATAGCAAGGGGAAGTGGAAGTGAAGAGAGTGAAGGGAGGAGCGAGGAAACTGAATGGAGGAGCTCTAGTTCCAAAGAGAAGGAAAGTTCCAGGAAGAGGCCTGAGAGAAGGTCCCAGCCAGAGTCCCGGCAAAGCACTCAGCAGTGACCCGGGGAGAGATCCAGGAAGAGGTCTGAGATAAGGCAGGAAGAAAGGTCAGAGGCAAGCCCTGGAGAGGAATCTTCTGAAGAGGAGATATTCTCTAGGAGGTGGTGGACTGGCCAAGAGACTCCTGAGAGTACTAGAAGTAAGGAGACTCGAAGGACAGGGCTGAGGGACAAATCTCTCGCTGGAAGCCTCAAAGGGGAATCCTATTGCAAGCAGTACAGAGACAGCTCGAGCCCAGAACACAGTTCAGCTGGCAGTAAGTCTGCAGCTAAGGAGGAGCCTTGGAGAGCCTGTTCTAAGCAAGGTACTGTTGAGAAGCAGGAGAGAGGAATATCCCTGGAAGGACCAGAAAGCAAGCTAACACCTGTGGCGGGGTCTGAAAGGAGACACGGTGCTGCTAGAAAGGTGAGCCCATTGCAAGCTGTTAAAAAGTTATTGAACAAGAAAGCTTTGTCATGCCCTTCCCCCATAGCCTCAAGTAGAGAAGAATCTCAGTGGGAGCAGCTGTTGAGAGTGTTGAAGCAGCTGAAGCCTTCCCAGGCAGATGCTGTGGATAACACGTTATTGAAGGAACCCGGTGAAGAGAAAATGGAAATAGAAATCAATGGGGTAGAGAATGATTATTCTGATATGGAGATGGAATGCTCTTTCTGTTCTAGTCAAAATAAGAAACTGAGGGTTTTTTAAAAGTAATTAGGAAAACCCAGAAGTTTTTTAAAGGAAGTACATTCTCTGCTGAAACTCATGCCTTTTATTTATGCATTAATGAGAGCTGATCTGATAAGCTCCAAGAAGTTAATGAATGTCTGGGAAAACTAAAGAGTGAAAGGACGTTTGGAAAAGAATGTCAGAAGATTTTAAACAGTGGGTAACCAGGAAGTTAAGATGCTGCAAACATGTGAGAGAAACAGTTGAGTGTTGTGCTGCATAACTTGGAGACCTGGGACCAGAACCTGTTTGTAAAAGAATGATTTGTGAGACACGTTGTTTAAGTTAAGCCGCAGAAGCAAAGTCAAGGCATGGACTATGTATCAAGGCTTAAGTTCTTTTTGAATGGAGAAGTATCCTGAGTTTTGTTTTGTAGTACCTGAACTTCTAGCCAAAGAGTTTCAATTGGTTATGTAGAGCTTTATTTTCAAATAAAGAAATTTTCCTGTGACCTTCAAATCTCGGCTATAATCTTTGTGACACAACTACATTGCGAAGAAGCCATAGTACTGGGTTCCAGTTTACTAAGAAGGACGTTCAAGGTACCCCCATTACACCTAGGCATTTGCCTAGCCACCAGGGGGGCCTTGACACTTGTCATGTTTGCCTGTGTGTCCCTTCATTATGTGCTTCTTAATGATTGACTCTCTGCAATTTGTGCTGCTGTTGCATGGTGCATACCAATACAATATTTCTCCTCTTCTGACACAGGGCAGAGAACAAACCAGACACATCTATTACAGTGCATGTGGCATTGCCATCACCCACCTGTTGGGGGACAGAACACCATGGAACTTTCCCTGGAAAATGGTGCCATAGGATGTTTGACCTGTGCGAGTGCGACACATGCCTAGGATGGACAGTATTATTTTTGGATTGCTACTTTGCCCATGACAGACCTGTCCAACGCACTGTTGCTGCCGTGCTCTGGTTGGGAGTCATGCTCATTGCAGGAGACACACAGGACCTTTCATGTACTGTGGCATATTGGGATGTGACACTTGACTATGCACGCCCAGGGTTGCAAGGATAGTCTTAACCTGACATGTTGGATTGCAGATACGCTTTGGATTTTGCACACTGTGTACTGGTCCCCACGTGTGAATCAGGGACTGCCATTGTCACTGTATGTTTCACATTCCTCCACAGTTGTTTCTTTTGGCCATGTGTGTGACATGGAACACAGGATATGCTTATCTGTTTGTTTCAACACAAGCATACAGCCATACGTGTGGCATAGGGGTAGCGATGGAGAGGTCCTGTTGTCTATGTCCACCTAATCTCCACCTGGAGCTGATACAGGTTTTGCAACAACACCGCTTTAATGCGCCAGCATCCTGGATTGATGTTTTCAATCAACAAGGGTCTTTGCGTGTATGTGTGGCATCACTGAATCATGTTGAAATATCAATGGTGCATGTGCATATGACTGACTATGTTGGGAAAACACAGCACGTGGCAATATGGCTTCTGTGTGGTTTACTGTAACATGCTTGCACTTCATTTCCCTCTCTATATACTGTTTCTTGTGTTTGTTTACTATACAGACGTGCCGCTCTACATTGATTTACAAACCTTGCATTGCATGTCTGCACAGTCCTATTTATCCCCTGAGGTGACGACACTCACATTGCCACGTTATATTTGGAGTGTCGCAGTATGAGTGTCCGTTGTCTTCCTTCAATTGTGCATTCCATGTACGGTGATATATGTGTACAGACACTGTCTACACACCAACCGGTGCAGGGGGACCTCCTGCATGGTGTTATCTCTGCATGTTGCTGCAGGTAGTTTTCATTTGAATTCTGTCTGTGTTCATGTGCCTCTGCTACCTGTTAGCATATCCTCATTGTGCATTTGATGATTGTTTAGGGTTACATTGTTGCACCTTGGATTCCTATATCAGGCATTATGTGATAGCTGTAACATTATTTTCAATCTGTGGTTCTAAAGTTACAACGTTTCAACAACATATGCTGTTTTCATTTGTGTGCCTGCTGTGTTGCCAGATAGATATATTTTAGGGAACAGATCAGGATTGATGTGTGTTGGTCCCTCATCATGCACCGCCTACTGTCTACATGCACTCATATGTGAGTAACACATTTGAGGCGTGCGTCAGCATGTGGGGGGTGAGGGCCTAATGCATAGTGCTGCACATTATGTCTCCTGCCCCTCATTTGTAGACGGTCCAGTGACCTTTCTGTCTGTCACCTTGGATCCACTCACCTTGATATTATGATGGCGGGATCTACACTATCTGTGAAGATGAACCCAAATAAACATATGTGTTTGATATACATTTGTCTCTGCTGCTGCTTGATCATGGTGACAAACTTGCAATACAATGTGTGCCTTTGAGTCAGTCCTGACTCCTTGTGACCCAGAGACTCCAGGGTTTTCTTGTCAGTGTCACTGGAAGTAGATTGTCAGGTCTTTCTTCCAAACTAATGGAGGGTTACGTGACTTACCCAAGGCCACATGGAGTGCTAGTGTGAATTGAGCCCTGGTTGCTTGGTGACCAAGCCAGTTTTCTAAACACTAGGCTACTCTTCCACCCTTTGATCACATTGAACTTGTATCTACTGATTTGCTGGTCATGTACATGGCCCACCTGTGCTCACATCCTTGTATGGTGGCAGCTGTGTATCTGCCAGCCATTTGCCACATCACTGGGTATTACAGGTTCCCATACACAACCTCCCTTTGGGATATTTTTTTTTTTGCATTGTGCTCAGTGTACTGTTTGGGGTAGTGGTTAGAGGCATGTGTTATAACTCCCTAATTTGCAGGTTTGATCCCCACATGTGGTTTATCTTTTTCTTTTCTGTTGTGCTAACTGGACCATTAGGTACCAGCAGGTTCATCACCTCTACACACACCCTTCCCTCTCTTCACTGTATACCAAGGTGTGCCCTCTGTGCTGCCTAGCCATCAGATATTATCTGTTACATAGGTCTCTTTCTTTATGGTGTTTACATGGCAGTGCACTTGGGGGTTTTGTATTGCTGTGGTTCAGCTGGTGTGTGGTACACCTGTTTGCATGTTGAATTTTCTCCTGTCCTGTTCCAGATTTTTCACCAGCTCCACAGAGCATCCTCTGCTGCCCTTGGGGTTTAGTTTCTTTCCTCTTGTGCATGCTGTATCCACTGTATAACATTTCATTGTGTGTGTGCATGTGTCTCTGGTCCCAATTACAGACTGTGATCTGATCTGTACACAGCAGATCTGCATGTGCATTTGGTCATGGCTACTGTTGGGGGTTTGCCTGTCCTGACAGCCAGCAGGCGTCTTGTGTGATGCCCTGCACTATTTCTGTATGCAGCCTTTGCTAATGAGCTCATGTTGGTGGTGTGGCCTACCGGTTTGTGCATTGCCTTTTGTGGTAGTGGTCATAGGTGTGATTCCTCTCTGTTCTCTTTCATTTGTATGCTTGTCCTGCATAACTAGTTTTCATTCATGTGACAGTCGTATCTGTGCAGATCTGTGCTGTGAGCACATTGTACCCTCATCAGAGTTGTGAACCATCCTTCTGTCCATCTTCTGTCTGCCAGCTGTGTGCCATCCTACCCTCATGTGAATGCTGCTACCCCACGTCCTGCACTCCTAAACATTCCTGCATTGCAGCTCTCCCTGGTTGCCTCTCCTGTGTGTGCTCTGCAACGCACTGCTACTCCACTGTCATCCTGATATTTCACCTATCCTGCCATTTCTGGCTCCTCTGCTGCACACATCTTCCCATCCTCTGTCATACACTGTCATTACCATCACTCTGTGCATAGCTACAGCTGCCCCCGATATGTTTGTCCATTTTTTTAGCTGCCACATGGGCTGCAGCTGATTTGTGTGGTCCATCAGCTCTGATCTACATCCTTCTTTTACTTATGCATTGTCTTTCCTTTCTGCTCTGTGCAGTGTTTGGGTTACGTGTGTGTTTGCCACATACCTCTCTTGCCCTTCAAATTGGGGGACCATACTGCTCTTGGCCAATGTTTTTGGGTTCACCTATACATCCTTGGGGCATCTTACGTCACACCTTCTATTCAGGCAGCTTATGGGGTGCCTACTATAGTGCCTTGGGAGTTGGCAACCTTTCAACATGGCCTCTGGGGAACATTATAACTCGCCTTTGCTGACGTGGTTGTTTAGGATGTGCCTTCTGGTGCACCCTAAAGGGTGCATTAATTTATGGCACTGGGGTGGGGTTCTTTTTAGATGGCAGCACAGATTGTTGTACCGTTGCAAGCAGAAAAAGGAATTACCTCAGCCAACCTTACTCATTAGGTACACTGGGGATTTCAGCTCATGGCCCCTGCACCATCAGCCAATGTCTTAACAATTGTGCTACCCTGCTGTTCCTCCTTGCATGTCAGCACACCTGCTTAAGATTTCCATGCATTAAAATGCACAGTGCTGCCATCAAAAACAGTGCTATGACCTTGCGGGGCCTCATACGGCACCCTATAAAGCGCACTATAAGGAACATTCTAGGGTGCCTGGGCAGACAGTGCACTTTATAGTTTGCCCTCTGGAGTGCGTTATAGGGCGGCTGATGCGGCACCTTATGTTACAGCACTTTGAGAGTGTGTTTGCTAGCAGCACTAATTAAAATAATATTAAATTGCCTCATAATGCAATATTACACATAATAGGTTGTGCCTCAGCCAGCCTTATTTATTGGGCACAGTGGGGAATTGAACCCATGACCCCTGTACCGTCAGACAGTGCTTTAACCATTGTGCTACACTGCTGTTCCTCCTTGCATGTCAGCGCACCTACTTAACATTTTCATGCATTAAAATGCACAGTGCTGCCATCAAAAACAGTGCTATGACCTTGCCGTGCCTCATAGGGCACCCTATATGGCGCCCTATCGGCCACCCTTTCAGCAACATTGTAGGGTGCCGTGGCGGACAGTGCACTTTAAAATGTGCCCTCTGGGGTACCTTATGGGGTGCCTTATGCAGCACCTTATGTTACAGCGCTTTGAGAGTGCGTTTGCTAGCAGCAGTAATTAAAATAAAATTAAAAAGCCTCATAATGCAATATTACACATAACAGGTAGTGCCTCAGCCAGCCTTATTCATTGGGCACAGTGGGGGATTGAACCCATGACTGCTGCACCATCAGTCAGAGCCCTATGTGAATCTTCATTCTTGTGCCTCACTTACCACTTGTTGCACAGTTATCTACTGGCAGCATATCAATGCATACACAATTACACCTTCACAGATGAAGTCTAATATACATTGACATAATATTAAATTCTGGAGTCAATTCAGTAACTGCAATAAAACTTCCCACTACAAAGCACATTGGAGAGAATGCAAAGTCTAACAAAAAAAGCACAATTCCAACCTGCCATACCAAAACAGCACTAACTCCCAGGACTCAGATACCAAACAGCCTGTTATACCAGACTCTACAACATCACTAGGAGTGGAGGAATAGCCTAATGGTTAGAGCACTGGCTTAGTAACCAAGAAACCAGGACTCAATTCGCACTAGCACTTCTTGTGGCTTTGGGTAAGTCACTTAACCCTGCATTGCCTTGAAAGAAAGGATTAGCAATCTACTTCTGGTCCCACTGCCAAGAAAACCCATGAGCTGCTGTGTTGCTAGGAGTCAGGATTTACTCAAAGGCATGCATTGCAGAACTTCAATGCGCCTCTTTGTTGTTGTTAAGTGCCGTTGAGTCAGTGTCAACTTATGGCGACCCTATGGATAGTTATCCTAAGGTGAAAAAAAAGTCAGACTGGAAAAGACCCATACATAAAAATATTTCTATCATATATGCAGAGCACAGACCAAACCCTCACCAAATACAACTGTTTATCAACTGGTTCCATACTTTTATAACAACTTAACCCAGGGGCGGCCCAAGGGGGGTGCGGGGCCATGTGCGGAGACTCGGTGCGGGGCCTCATTTGCATAAGGGGCCTCATTTGCATAAATATTTGCATAATGTTACCATATACTAACTTTTAGTAAACATGCCTCTTAATGAGTGTATGGATAAAGAAAGACTAAAAGATTTCTACATTACTATAATCCAGTGCCAACCACCAGACACATTAGGAACTACTACAAACACTGCCCATTTAGAACCCATAGCAAACCCGCCGTATCCTAACAGCACTAACAGGACTCACAAAGCACCATACCCTACCTATCAAAAGGAAACATGCAAATATTAAACCAATACATTTCAGAGAACAACAATACATGACCTACTGGGGAAAGAGAACAAGTGGCAATGTCAAATAGGAATTACATAAACAGAATACCTCAGCTCAGTTACACATGTAGAACATAGACCATCACCAAACAAGGAATCACAATTTAGAAACAGGAAGACAATAATTAAACTGGGAATCCCAAAAGCCAAACTTGGAATGTACAACACTGTAGAAATAAAACTATACATTAATTTGCTCTTGTACTAAACAAAGAGCCGACGTTAATGATGCACATTTACCAGAGCTGACATATTCCAATTAATAAATTCAAAATAAAGAGATATTTTTCTACCTTTTGTGCATTTTTTTTTCAGCTGCAATTGCTCCAGCCACTTTCTTCTGGTTTCTTCATGTCTTCTGCTAACTCTCCATCGTCTGCTGTCCATTTGTCCTTTCTTATCTCTTCTAGTTTTTTTCCATTCTCTCTCTACATCTGCTTTAACATACTAATCTTTCTCCTTTTGCTCTTTCCTCATTCCTATTTCATCCACTCAAATTTTACCCCTCCATCCTCAATCCCCACTTACTCTCCCAATACCCGGCCAATTGTAGATTTTTTATCCCTCCCACACAAAATATTTTTCCCCTCTCCATTTTCCCCTCCCAGCCCCATCCCATTCTAATCCTACCCCAACATCAGCTCCCTTCTAGTTCCAGCCTCACCCAGCATCCATTCCCTTCTAGTCCCTGCATCAGCCCATTTCCAGTCCTAGCCCCCCATCAGCCCATTTCCAGTCCTAGCAACCCCCAACCCAAGACCAGTCCTAGCCCCCCCATCAACCCACTTCCAGTCCTAACCCCCATCACCCCATTTTCAGTTTAAGCCCCCCCTATAACCCATTACCAATCCTAAACCCCCCATCAGCCCACTTCCAGTCCTAACCCCATCAACCCATTCCAGTCAGCCCCCATAGCCCATTGCCAGTCCTAACCCCCCATCAACCCACAGCCCATTACCAGTCCTAACCCCATCAGCCCACCTCAAGTCCTAACCCCTCCCCATCAGCCCATTTCCTGTCCTAGCCACCCCATAGCCCATTATCAGTCCTAACCCCCCAGAGCCCATTACCAGACCGCCCCCTCAGCCAACCGCCCATGACCAGTTTTAACCCCCCCCATAGCCATTACCAGTTCTATCCCCCCCAACAGCCCACAGCCCATTCCCAGTCCTAACCCCATCAGCCCACCTCAACTCCTAACCACTCCCCATCAGCCCAGTTCCTGTCCTAGCCCCCCCATAGCCCATTATCAGTCCTAACCCCCCCATAGCCCATTACCAGTCCTACCCCCCCCTCAGCCCCCAGCCCATTACCAGGCCTCACCCCATCCGCCCAGCGCCAGTGTTAACCCCCATCAGCCCATTTCCAGTCCTAGCCCCCCATAGTCCAATACCAGTCCTAACCCCCCCAACAGCCCCCAGCCCAGTACCAGTCCTAACCCCATCAGCCCACCTCCAGTCTTAACCCCCCATCAGCCCACTTCCAGTCCTATTCCAGCTCCCATCGCCCATTACCAGTCCTAACCCCACCCAACAGCCCACCTCAAGTCCTAACCCCTCCCCATCAGCCCATTTCCTGTCCTAGCCCCCCATAGCCCATTACCAGTCCTAACCCCCCCAACAGCCCACAGCCCATTACCAGTCCTAACCCCATCAGCCCACCTCCAGTCTTAATCCCCCCAGCCCATTTCCAGTACTAGCAACCCCCAACCCATTACCCGTCCTAGCCCCCCATAGCCCACTCCCAGTCCTAATCCCACCAGCCCATTTCCAGTCCTAATCCCCCATCCACCAATTTTCAGTTTAAGCCCCCCCATACCCCATTACCAGTCCTAACCTCCCCATCAGCCCACTCCCAGTCCTAATCCCACCAGCCCATTTCCAGTCCTAATCCCCCATCACCCAATTTTTAGTTTAAGCCCCCCCATAGCCCATTACCAGTCCTAACCCCCCAACAACCCACTTCCAGACCTAATCACATCAACCCATATACAGACTTAGCTCCCCCATAGCCCGTCACCACTCCTAACCCCCCCCCCCCA
Source organism: Ichthyophis bannanicus (assembly GCA_033557465.1). Lineage (NCBI taxonomy): Eukaryota > Metazoa > Chordata > Amphibia > Gymnophiona > Ichthyophiidae > Ichthyophis > Ichthyophis bannanicus. Next base: position 180,719,643 of record CM066038.1, on the reverse strand, counting down.
GCCCCCCCAGTCCAGCCCAGCCCAGCCCAGCCTAGCCTAGGGAATTTTTTTTTTAAAAAGCTGTCTGCTGCCACTGCCGGGGCCGCCGCGGCATAATCGAGTTTGCCGCCGAGCCCCCCCTGCCCAGCAGAGCCTGCCCTCCCCTGTATCACCTCTCTCTTTGCAGCTGCAGTCACACGCGCCGGCTTTCAGAGCGTGAAGGAACTAGTTTCCCTTTCACGGCTCTGTTAAGCCCGCAGGGGCTGATGGGAACTTCCCATCAGCCCCCGCGGGCTTAACAGAGCAGCGAGGGAGAAACTCTCCCCTCGCGCTCTGAAAGCCGGCGCGTGTGACTGCAGCTGTAAAGAGAGAGGTGATACAGGGGAGGGCAGGCTCTGCTGGGCAGGGGGGGGGCCCCGCGGCACACTCGATTCTGCCGCGGCGGCCCCTGCAGCGGCAGCAGACAGCTTTTTTTTTTTTTTTTAAATTTTACTTTTAGATCAGAATGTTTTTTGCGCGGGGCCCCCTGAAACGCAGGGCCCTGTGCAAAAAACATTCTCGCTCAATGGACGGGCCAGCCCTGACTTAACCCATTGAATTCCCTAAGTGAAGTAAGACTCTGTCCATACATACATACTGTGGGGTAAGCTCAGTGATGGGTAAGTCTTTCCTGAAAATGTGGACCCAGTTGCCAACCAGACACAAAAAAACAATAAATTATACATTAGGACTTTTACATTAGGAAGCCACAAACAACCAGGCCCTGCATGTAGTGCAACACTGGTGAAAGCGAAGCAGGAATGCATTTTCTTCTGTACTCTAGAAAATAGAGACATCAGAGGTGCACATTCCCAAAGATAACATATTCCTGTCAACAGGGTTGTTCAAGGACTGGAGCCCTAGGTGGGCCTTCTTTCCTGCCTCCTTATGCCCACTAATGCCCCTCTCCGGGGTTGTAGCCTTAGCAACTGGCCCTGAAACTGCTTTGGTGCCTCCTCCTCCACAGACTTCTGGTTTATATAAAAACAGAAGTCCAGGGCCAAAGCAGAAGATTGATTAGAATGTAACCATGACACAGCCCCAGAAACAGGGGGTAAGTGCTGCATTGTAGTTTCATGGTTAATTGTCACTGCTGTCGACCCCAGAGAGGGACGCCAGTGGCAGCAATGCTCATGGGGGTGGCCCCGGAGGGCTGGTGCTCTAGGCAATCACCTAGTTTGCCTAATGGTAGTGCCAGCCCTGCCAATCAATATATCTGAAATGCTACTGAAACCCCCCTAAAGGTCAGTGTTTCAGAGTGTGCTGAATAAAGTAGAATCAAAGGGTGAATGGTCACTGTATGTTGCTGAAGAGGTCAGATGAGGTTCAACATTAAAACAGCAGCTTGCAGTAACAGTCACTGGACTAGCAGAGCTGGAAAGTAAACATTTAGGGGGATATCCAAATCACTGCCTGTGCTGAAGGAGCAAGGGTAATATTTGCTTACATTTATTTCTATTATTAACATTTAACTTAAGAATATAAGAAAATAAGAAATGCCATATTGGGTAATACCAAGGTCCATCATGCCCATTATCCTGTTTCTATCAGTGGCCAATCCAGGTCACAAGTACCTGGCAGGTACCCAAAGTCCACAGCTTCCACAATGCTAGGCCTGGGATAAGCAGTGGATTTTCTGGGTTCTCTTTAATAATGGTTTATGGACCTTTCCTCTAGGAACTTGTCCAAACCCTTTTTTTAAACCCAGCTACACTAACAGCTTTGAATCTATAGGGAAAAGAATAGGGCAATAAAAACAGACACACTAGATAGAGGGTGGAGAAGTAAATATTGGGGGGAGCCAGTGAAAATTGCTCACTCTACGAGAAATGGTATGACTTCGCATTGGTACCAGCAGCCCTGTGCAGAAAAGAACTTGAAGAGCAGTTACCTGGGATTTAGAAGTGTCAGACCTCTTTATCTAAAAGAGCTTAATCTTCATTGGAGAGGAGAGAGTTCTTCCTGCTGTGCAGGCTCTCTTTCTGAAAATGGCACTGGAAAGTCTCCAGGGAGCCTAGACAGGCTTGAAGTGAATATTTTAGTAAAGAGCCTCCTACAGACTTAGTTGGGGGTAAGAGTGAAGATGGGAGTGGATGGTCAACTCCTAATCCAGAGAGTGGGAATGGCAGTGGAGAGACTCTGGAGAACCTAATCCAGGCTTGGGAGTCCAGCAGCAGATAGGAGCCACAAGGCCTGGAAAGGGCCCAGCAGCAGGTCAACTCATTGGGGAGCTGCAATGGCAGAGAATCAGTTCCAGAGAGAGATGCAGTAGCAGAATCAGCTCCTGGGGGAGAGGTATGGCAATATAAGCAGCTCCTGAGAGAGCTGCGGTGGCAGAGAGTCCATTTCGGACTAGAAGCCACAAGACCCAGGGAGGGTCCAGCGGCAGATAGCTCACTGGAGAGCTGCAATAGTTGTTCTTGATTAGACAGGAGTGCAAAACCCTCTCTAGATTGGAGGAGAGCATGGAGGAGGTGGAGCCAAGGCTACAGCCTCAGCGATTGGACAGAACTACAGAACCTCTCCTTTCACAAGCAGCCACCAGTCCAGAGCTCCAGCAGTGGGTGAGACTTAGAGCTGGTGGGCAAAGGGAAAGGGAGGGGAGTTAGATGGCAGTTATTAAGGTTAAATCCATAACTTTTAAAGGTGTACTTAAGTCATGAAGTATAAGCATATAATTAGTTGTTTGAACTGTCTTATCTCTTATCTTGTATTGCTATTCACTTTACTTCCTTGAACCACTTATCATAATATGGTTTGTACATACTGCATTATTTTATCATATTTGATGTATATATTTTGCATATAAATTGTAAATAATATTTAATCCTTGTTCACAGCAGTGTTTTTTGGAGAGGTGTCCTGGGGTGAAAGGAGGAAAATCCACCTGCTATTACCTTTCTTCCCCAGGTGGAGGCACTAGCTGCCAAACTGACAAAGACCAACAGAGTCCACCCTCGACGGAACTTCAGCCAGGCCAGTCCTGGACCCAGAAGTGCACCCAAGGGGATGCTACACTATTTTCTTCTTTGTTGTCTGGGCATTTTGGGGTTAGTGTTTAAAAGGACATATCTGGTTATTTATTTATTTATTTAGCTAGTCTTATATACCGCATATCTAATAGTCTATGCGGTTTACAATGAACAACAATGCCCATATGACTTTGCACAGAAAATAAAGTCAGAAAGAAAAAGGAAAACATTGGAACAAAAGTATATTACATGAATTAATAGATTGGTTGAGGAGTGATAATCATGTATCAAGATTTGAAAAATGCTCAAAGAACAGGTGTGTCTTTAGCTTCTTTTTAAAGTCCAGTAAGTCATTAATGGTGCGAAGTTCATCTGGAAGCATGTTCCAAAGAGCTGGAGCAAAGAATGAGAAGGATCTATTTGAGGTTGTAAAGGAAACCTTAGTATTCATTGATGGTATAAGTAAAGTGTTAAGGAAATTTGATCTTCAAGTTCTATTGTCTGGTGTTTTCTGGATAAGGGATCACAGGTGGATGGAGGATAATTCATGAAAGATTTTAAAGGTCGTGAGCAGAACTTTGAATTTGATACGTTGATGCATAGGTAGCCAATGTAGTAGTTTGAGCTGTGGTGTGATGTGCTCTGATCTTGTGGCATTAAAGAGGAGAATATCAGAATAGTGTTGCTGAATATCCTCACAGACTGCGATGGCACTATCTGGATGGGCAGCCAGGGTGGAGACTTAAGCACTGCTATCTGGATAACTTAACACAGCAAAAAAAGCTGTCCTAAGTGCTATCCAGATAAGCTATCTAGATAGTGGCTGAACATCACTACTATCTGGATAGTGCAGGCTGCTCACCAGTCACTATACTATCTGAATATCTGGATTTTTTTGACCCATTGTGATCGAAGTTTAAAACAAATTTTGACGGTTGTGGGCTTCATATTGACAATTTATTTTAATATCATGTTAGTTTGGGCCTTTTATCTGTTTTTAGTGTCTTCTTATTCTCTTGTTGGTTCTTTTTATTGTCTATTGCTTCTTCCTCCTGTTTGCTTCATTTCCTCTCGTACATTTCTTTGACTTTGAGCCAGTTTTTTTTCTTTTTCTTATTCCACATTCAGTATTTCTCCAGTCTCCCATACCCACATCTCTCTCCCCATTTCCACCATTTGTACTTAAGTCCTTTCTAGCCTTTGTTTATTTTCTTCCGTCTTTCATCTTGTCATCAGGTCAAGCTCCTATCGTGTTACTTAGGGGTATGTTTACTAAACTGCGCACTTGTGCGGGGCGCACTTGAGCGCTCTAAAATGATGCATTTAAGTGCTCTTAAGTGCCCCACATGCGTGCGCGTCACATTAACGGGCCCCGCACACGTGTGACGAAAACGCGCACGTTTGCGGTGCGCTGATGTGCGATAGAGGCGGGGAAAGGCTAACGGAGGGCGGAGGAAGGCCCCCGAGGGGCGGTGAGACGGGGTCAAAGGGTGGAGAGTGGGAGGGGAGAGGCTCCCCGCACAGGAGCGGGGCCGAATTTACATGTAAAAACTACCGCGAGTGAAACACTCGCGGTAGAGCGCATTTAAAGGGAAGAGAAACCATTTCCGTCAGCAATGTACAGCAAAAGCGGGGAAACCTAAAACACGTGAGCAGTGTGATAAATGTGCACAGAAGTAAATCGCAAATATAAATTGAATATGACCACAACAAATTCCAAATAAATCATAATCCAGCTGGACAACAGTGCTATTAATGGGCAACAACAACAAACACTCCCAGGAAAGCCCCAAAAAATAGAAATGATTTTTGGAAGGGTCTACGCTCCGTAGACTCTTTCAAAAGCACTGCAATGTAATGGAGCTTTCCTGGGAGTGTATTTCAGGTTGCCCATTGAAATCACTGTTGCGCAGCTTGTTGTTATATCTTTCTCCCCTTTTTTGAAGGGCATATTTGAGTTTTTTGTGCACCCTTGTCCCCATACAAGGTAAATGAGCCCACAGTAAAATTGTGCAGAGCCGAGTGTCTGACTCTTGCGGCCAGGTTTCCTATCTCCAGAGACTGCACTGTCTCTGTGGCCACAGTGTGGTGCAGCAGACACAGCCAATACCTGTAGGACCAGAGAGGCACAGGTTCAAATCCCAGCTGGGGCTCCTGCCAACCCAGTCCCCATACTTTTACCCACCACTAAACAGTGAGAGTACAGACACACTTTTATTGCAGAGAACATAAGCATGGTCCCAACACTTATATTTTACCCTACACCACACACAAACCATAACAATGGGCATTACCTACAGCCGAGTCCCCCAAACTCAGTCCTGGAGTGCTACAACTCACTCAGGTCATATGTTTCTCCCAGATAGGGACATGTCTGCATGTTGGCAGAAGGGTACAGGTGGTGGAGGGGGCGGTGGCTGCAAACCACAGCAGACAGTGGCCTAGGCCTGTGCAGGCTGGCACCGTCCACCACAACAGACAGGCTCTGTTGGATGTACAGTCATGGACTCCCCAGGGAGCACAGCATATCTGTGGCAACACAGTGGTGCAGTGCACACAGATAGTGTGTATAGGAACAGAAGGTCACAGGTTCAAATCCCAGCTGGGGCTACTGCCAATCCAGTCCACATATTTTTTCCTACAACTAAAGCATGATAGTAAGGACAAAACTGTATAGCTAAGAACATATGCATTGGTCATACGCCTATATTTTAACACACCAATCACAGACACCATAAACAGGCGCATTACCTAGAGCAGAGTCTCCCCAAATGCAGTCCTGGAGGGCCCCACACCATTCAGGTTCCATGCGGCCTCTAATAATGATGCCTGCGCTGCATAGGGACAGCATGAAAACCCAAACAGTGTTTGGAACACCAGGACTGGAGTTGGGAAACCCTGCCATAGAGCAGCAGCCAACAGGCCAGACATACCCACACACACACCCACAGGCCCCATTGGCCAATGCCTCCTGGAGAGGCAGGACATTGGGCCCTGCCTGTATCTCCCAATACTAGCAGTTGCATACCTCTGCAATGCCACCCTACACCTGGGTATACGGTACACAGCTATCAAACGTTTGCTATGAGAACTGGCAGATCTCCAGTCCTACGTAAAGCACAGTTTGTTCATGGAGATCCACCATAACAATCATTCAGATGTCTATGGTGTGTGTTGCAGGTCTGGTCTCTGACAGTGTTTACCACCCTGGAATGTGACCCCTAACAGTAATGAGTACCATATCCATGCATGTACTGTGTCCAGGACTGGTGTGGTGGGTATGGCTGCTGAACCCCTCTATAGTAGCACAATGCTGGCATAGGTGTGGGGGTGGCTGTCTGTCTATCCAGTGTGTGGTGGCTGCAAACACCTTCCACAGCCCACACTGCTAGCAATGTTGCCAGTATTGGGCTGCCAATGTGCATAATGAGGAGCAAGGTACCATGGGTATAGGCCGGACAGTGTGGCCTGGCCAGGGCGCATCTGCACAGGGCATAGGGCACTGACTGGGACATTGTGGTGCCCGGCCACCACCTACACAGACAGGGTGACCTCAGTATGTCCTGCTGAGAGATCACTCTCACCCTGACTGTGCAGTGACCACAGTATGGCTAGGCAACCCCATAGTACTAGATAGTATTTCTCTCATGTGATATATATGGGTGTCCTTATGGGGCTCAGTCATTGATATATCTGTGTACTGTGTATGCTGCCATCCCAGTTCTCGGTGCATGCATCTTCACTGGGAACATGTACTATGGACTAATTAGCAGACTGTTTGTAGCTGGTATGTGTCCTGATGGAGCAGCTTGCAGGGTGCAGTGGCTGATGGCTTGCTGTAGGAGAATATCAGATAGTGATGGGGTGCAGCTTACCATATCCTGGTCTAATGTCTGTCTGCTATTGTGTTATGGATGTGTATAGGGCTGCATTGACTGCCCTGTGGGGTGTTTGTTCCTCAGCAGGACTGGGGTCTATGTTCCCCTTTACTGCTACCTTTGCAGGGAGGTATAAGGTGGATCTATTGATGGGAGACCATGTTTGCCTCCATGGGGGCTATGCCTGACTGAGACAGTGTTTGTGCAGACACTACCTATCTTACACATTATCACTGCTTTGGACCTCCCTCAGCCATGGAAGGTGTTGTGGACCTGGTCCTAGGCGCCCCATCGCACACTCAGAGTGAGCTCAGTAAACACACAATGTGACGGTGTGTAGGTACTCTGTGCCAGTAAAACACCCGGTCAGTACCCCTACCAGGGCGAGGTGCTGTGGGGGTGCACCATGTCACTTCCCCCTACCAGGCCGAGGTGCTGTGGGGGTGCATTCCCCATTTTGTGTTCATCTGTGGACAGCTGATTTGCATGTGCAGAGCATCATGGGTACTGGTGGGCTAACCCTATCCTGGTGAGCATAGTAGACTGTCTGTGCGGTGACGTGCAGGCTGTTTGCAGCCAGCCAGGGGCTTGCTATCAGCTATAAAGCTGTAGCACAATGGTTACTTTACTGCCTGTGCAGTCAGAGATCATGGGTTCAAACCCACAGTGGGGTTATTTGCTAGGGTTTTCCACAGCATTATTTTTCGTTAATGTACATATTTTGATGCCAGCAAAAACACCCTCAGCATACTGTACCCATAGGGTGCCTCTGAGGGCGCTCCATAGGGCACCCTATAGAGCACCTTATGGTTCCCGTCCATATAAGGTGCACTATACATTATCCTGTGACACAACTTATAGGGTGCCCTATAGGGGACATATTAGGGTGCCGTGGCGGACAGTGCACTCTATCATGTGCCCTATGGAGTGCCTTATAGGGTGCCTTATACGGCACCTTCACTTATGGCACGTGAGGGCGTGTTTGCTGGCAGCAATTAATCAAATAAACATACGGTGCTGCAGGAAAAAATATGTACATTGCAAAGCTGATGCCACAGCCAGCCTTACGTATTAGGCACCCTGGGGAGCAAACTCATGACCCCTGTATCAGCAGTCAGTGCCTTAACCATTGTGCTCCACTGCTGCTCCTCCTTGCATGTCAGTGCACCTACTAATGCTTTTCATTCCTTAAACTGCACAGTGCTGCCATCATAAACAGTGCTCTGACCTTGCGGGACCTCATACGGCACCCTCTAAAGCGCCCTATAAGCTACATTCTAGGGTGCCTTGGCGGACAGTGCACTTTGAAATGTGCCTTATGGGGCACCTCATGTTAACATGCTTTGAGGGTGCATTTGCTAGTAATGATAACACAGGTACACTAAAAAAATTTTTTTTTAAACTGCCTCTAATGTTTCGATTGATTTTTACGTTTTTTGGTGCGCTGAATCCAAATCTGGTAACCAATTTGCTCCATCACGTACAGATTTTTTGCTACATTGGGTTAGCAGTTTGAGGTGAACGTTTCAGATTGAGTGCGATCGAGATAAAAGTTTCTTGGATGAATTCTTTATACTAATTGTTTAGTAGTTATTCAAATAAGAATAAAGAAAATTGTAACAAGGCAGCACATAAGAATAGAGTAATGTCAACAAAACACACTGTGATGGTAGCAAAATTGTCTGCACTTAAAACAGCCACATACATGTGCACAAACATTGAGCATATAAGAGCGAGGTTAGACACAAAGCAAAGCAAAGAAATGTGCAAAAAATGTTGTACAGGTACGTATGTAAGAATAGAAAACGCAAACCGCACCATTGCAATACATGAAGACAAACACCCGATGGTGTGAAAATAAAATTCTAATAAATGAGATCTGACACTGTGGTAATAACTAGCAAATTTTTATTTCAAAGTTTAGTAAAAACACGATATTTGTCAACACAGTTTAGATTTTAAAGTCATTCTTGGGTCAATCAATCTCCTGGTGGGCCCGTTTCTTCTTCCCCGAATGCTTCTCTTGGTGCGCTGCTTGGCGTATTTTTCATCTGGGGTTTCCCGCAGCAGCAGCCAGCAGAAATCAGCCATCATAGTGGTGTTCCATCTTCCTTGGTACCTTCTCTCTGTGTCCTTGATGTCCTGGTGAAACCTTTCACCTTGTTCTTTACTGTACGCCCCCAAGTTTTCGGGAAAGTAGTTCACATGGGAGTGCAAGAAATGGACTTTCAGGCTCATGTTACAGCCTTGTTCTTTGAAGGCATTGAGCATCTTGGCAACAATATCCTTATAGTTCTCATCCCGCCTGTTCCCCAAGAATTTGAGAACAACATCCTAGAAGGAATCCCAGGCTTCTTTTTCCTTCTCAGACATCGTTTCAGCGAATGCTCCATCTGAAATGAGTTTCCTTATATCAGGGCCAACAAACACTCCTTCCTTTAGCTTTGCTTCAGAAAGTCGGGGAAACTTTGAGCAAAGGTACCGAAAGCATGCACCATCTTTTGGAAGGGACTTGATGAATTGCTTAATGAGACCCAACTTAATGTGGAGAGGTGGTAATAGAATTTTATCACGAGGTACCAAGCTCTCATGAAGAACATTTTTCTCACCGGGTCTCAAATACTCCCGAATTGGCCACTTTTTTCCCCCAGTGTAGGTCGCGGGCCCGGCTATCCCACAAGCAAAGGAAGCAGGGATATTTGGTGAAACCGGATTGCTGCCCTAATAGCATGGATAGAATTTTAAAGTCTCCACAAATCATCCACTTATGCTCATCATAACGAATCTTCTGAAGAATCAGGGCCAAATTCTCGTATTTTTCTTGGAGAATAACAGAGTGAGCAATAGGAACTGAAGCGAATGTGTTGCCATTATGAAGAAGAACACCTTTTATGCTGTCTTTTGACGAATCAATGAACAGCCGCCATTCAGCAGGATCATACTTGAGTTTAAACTTTTCCATCACTCCGTATATATCGTTGCAAAATACCAAATCTTCCTCTTTGCTGAAATACTTCAAAAATTGTGTCTCGCGGTTGCGGTACCAATAAAAAGTTGTTCCTGGTGACAATAGATTTTTCTGTTTAAGCCGAGAACCTAGCAGTTGGGCAGCATTGTTTGGGAGTCCTAAATCCTGGACTAAATCATTCAATTCAGCTTGAGGGAAAAGTTCAGGCTTCGGATCTGGTTCAGTTTCAAACTCGGAAGTACTGGACTCATCGGGAAAAGCCATCTGATGAGTCTCATCATGATCAGAACCGTCCACACAAATATGATCCAAAGATTTTGGTGGTTCAGGCACAGGTACTTCGTTGCTATGAGGCATAGGCCTAATTGCTGAGGGAAGGTTGGGGTAACTTATTACGTTCTTATTTTTTAAGTTGTATCCCTTCACAATGCAAGAGCAAAATAGCAGTCACTGCTGTGGTCTCTTTGTTCACGCCACATCATAGGTATTCCGAAACGAAATGCTTGTTTTTTACCTTTCATCCATAAGCGTAGATCTTCCTCACATGTCTTGCACACTTTGTGAGGAGCCCACGGTTTGTTTTGATCGCCTAACTTCAAACCGAAATAGGCGAAATATACTTTTTTAATAAATGCAGAAATGTTCCTCTGCCGCTTTTTCACGGTATATTCCCCACAAATAAAACAAAAACTGTCCGGAGAGTTGACGCAACCTCTGGCTCTGTGAGCCATCACAAATACACAGCACTGTAAACTACAACTGTAGTGAACCACTTCGGAATAAAGCTGGATTACGACTGAGCAAACAAAAAGTAATAATGAACTTGCAAGAAACTGAAATTTGACAGGAACGTTCATGTCGCAACCACTGTGTTTGAGCGAGCGAACGAGGCGAGGCGAACAGGAAAGAATATGCGCCAGCGCGAGTACTGGATTTAGCCCCCCGCTTCCCAATTGTCCTGTTAATGTATAAAATGAATACAAAACACTCTAAAATATCATGAGGGAGTGTTTCTAGTTAGTTAACCATTACAACCTCTATTTTGGGCCAAGAAAATAAACTGCAGTCGGCTAAAAAGAAATTATGTGAACATTCCTTATATGGGTAAGAAATCTAATTTTGCAAGAAACGTGACGTGATGGAACATTTTGGCTATTTTTCCTGGATTCAGCACCCCAAAATCTATAGGAATCATTTGCAAAACTGGAGGCAGTTTTTTGGTAGTGTACCTGTGTAATTACATAAAAATAACATGCCCCCTAAAGCACTCATGCCCATAATACACAATGCCTCAGCCAGCCTTGTTCTTTGGTCACTGTGGGGAATTGAACCCCTGATTCCTGCACCATTGGTAGATGCCTTAACCATTGTGCTGTGGCTCTGTTTTTCTGTTTACTCAGCAGTGCGCCGCCTTATGCCGCCCCATATTGTGATGTCTCCTAAAACAACACGCCGCCTTATGCCCATTAGCGCGCCGCCTCATGCCGCCCAGTATTTATATGCCGCCTAAAATAACGCCTCAGCCAGCTGTCTTCATTGGGCACTGTGGGGGATTGAAACCCTGATCCCTGCACCATTAGTTAATGTTCTGACCATTGTGCTGTGGCTCTGCTGGTCTGTTTAAACATCCATGCGCCACTTATGCCACCCAGTAGTACATTGCCTCAAAAACATTAGCGCACCACTTTATGACGCCCATTATTTATATGCCTCCTAAAATAGCAACCTCAGCCAGTTGTCTGCATTCTGCACTGTGGGGGATTGAACCCCTGCTCTCTGCATCATTGGTCAGTGTCTTAACCATTGTGCTGTAGCTTTGCTCTCCTATTTGCATATCAGCACGCCACTTATTCCTCCCGCGCAGCCACCTCATGCGCTAAGGTGCGGGGCGCATATGGGCACCGCGCACCTTAGCGCATATGCAAATCAGGGATTTCCTTCTTCAACGCGAAACGCCCACTCCTTATATGGCACCCGCACTCTACCGCGGCCCGCACTTTACCGGGCTTTTAGTAAACATACCCCTTAGTCTCTCCCCTGAATTTGCTCTCTCCCTCTGGATATCTTGGGTCCTTTCTCCCATTTCAGGTCCTCATTCTGTGTCCCCTCTTCCTACCCTCTAACTCCTTCCTATCTACCTCATCTAAGGTATAGTGTCGCTTTCCCTATTCCCTGCTACCTCACATAGATCTCCTTTGTCTGCCATCCACCACCTGATCTGTTTCTTTGTGCATGCACAAGCAAATGTACTGTACATGAACGAACAGACAGAAGAGTGACTCTTCACACTTGTGTGTGAAAAATCTAAAAATGAAGGAAATGAAATAAAAATAGTGTGTTAAATACATAAAATGAATGAAATAACAAAATAAGTTGAAAAGTATATATGAGCAGTGTGACAAAATGGCATTTTTCCCCCATTTTCACAGTGAGACCTTCCTCAATGAACCTTACAAAGATGGCCACAATAAAATAAAATAAAATAATTTTATTATAGTTATTCTCTTGCAATGACAAGCAGTTCTTATTTTTACCTGCTTACATGCATGCTTTTGCTGTTCCCTGGTCAGACTACTCTGTCCTCACTTTCTCTTTCTCTGTCCCCTCTCTCCCACTTTCTCTTTCAACACTCTTGCCTCCTAAACTCATTTGTAATCTTTCAGACCCTGTTATTGAACATCTCTTCACACGTTAGCACTGTCTCCTTTTCTCCCTCATTTCCCTCCCTTGACTCACAACTGTCCAACTGATGTTCAACTTTTTCCTCTTCCTTAGATTCTTTAGCCCCACTCGATCCTATAGGCTGCCCACAAAGCTTGGTTTCATTCTGGTCTTTCTGTCCTTCATTGGCAACTGCCATGCTGAGTGTTCTTGGAGGAAATCCCATTCTTCTTCCGATTTTGCCCTCTGGAAGGACTGTGCTTCTTTCTACAGATTGACTCTGCACTCCTCCCATGCTATGTTTATTCAGGAGAGTATCTCCACCTCCTTTAATAAGCTGCATAAGCTTCTAAATCCTTGAATCCCTAATTCCTATATCTTCTCCTTCTGCCCTTTCCTCTTCCCCTTCTCCTACTGCATACGGCACTTTTTTACATGACAAGATCTCTGCCCTTTTCCTTCCTTCTTTCTCCCCTCAACACTCTCCTCTACTCCCCTCCTCCCCTACCTCTCCTCTCCTTACTTCTTTATTCATTGCCCTCTCTTCTACCTGGTGTACATTTTCCTGCTCTCTCCCTTACTTATCTTGAGTGCACTTTTTCTGCTGTTTGCCCTTCTGCCTCTTTCCTTGATCTTTGGCTTGCCCAGTTTGTTTCCAAGTTGGAATCTGTTCTCTCCACTAGTATCCTTCCTCTTCTCCACTCTAACCTCACCTCTGGTTATTTCTCACTCACACATACACACCAGAAGCATGCCAGTATTCATCTTCTCAAGAAACGTTTCTCTCAACTACTCCTGCCTTGCCAACTTTTGTCAAATTTACAATCTGACTTTCCTTTCTAAACTCTTACAGCACATTATCCTTTCCTTGATAAAACTCTAGTTCTCCACCCTGGTCAGTCTAGGTTTTGTCCCGGCCACAGTACCAAGTCTCTTTGTGCCCTCTTTAATGACATTGGGCATAACTTGATCACAATAATTTGATAATCCTCATCACTCTCAACTTATCTTCTGCCTTTATGGTTTATGGTTTGTTGGTTTCTTAATATACCGCTTCTTGGGTAAGGCCTTTGACTTTGTGCATCATCTCCTTCTTCATTGTCTTTATTCTATTGGTCTTTGTTATACTATCTTTAAGTGGCTTTCCTCCTACACCAATGGTCTTTCTTTTCATGTTCTTTCAAATTTTAGGTTCCCCTCTTCCTTTCCACTGCCTTCTGGTGTACCTTAAGGTTTACTCCTGGCCCCAACGTTGTTCAATATTTTCCTTGTCCCCTTGCTACTTTTGATCCAGTCACCGAGTTACACCCCATTCCTACATCTTCCTCTGATATTGCTCCTCTGCAGTCTTGTTTATGGGTTGTCCATTAGTGGTTCACTGATCTCCTTAATGTCTCTCACTGTGAATCTATTGCTTTTTCTGCTCTGTCTGCCTCTTTGTTCTTTTCCCCTCCTTTATTCCTCTAAACATCCATAGCAGGACACAATTAAAATACTGGGGGCTTACCTTTGACTCTGCTCTTACCTTCAAATTACTGTGGAGCAGCACAAGAGTGGAGAAGCACTGCCAGTGTGCTGTAGTGAGATTTGCCATGTTGGGGCACACAGCAGGTGATGTTTTGAGTCACGTTGGGTAGGGATGAGAAAAATACCCTGAAGTTGCTATTAAAAATTTTAAAGGGACTGCATCAAAACATTGAATCTGTTCTCAGCAGCACACATTATCTGGTCCTACATCATCCCCATGAAAGGCATGGAGAGGAGACAGGTTCCATAAGGTGTAATGTTCATTTATACTTTGAATGGTTTGTGCATTATGCATGATTCAGTTGTTGAATTCTCTGCTTTGCTTTGTATCATCTTGATAATATATGCCTTTCTGAAGTTGATTTGGACATATTCTTCTGATGGATTCTTCTGACTTCATGATGGAGTGCAAGTTCAGTATCACAGACCTCTTTCCTTGCACACTAACCATGTTCGCTCCATTTGTTCCTCTATCACCGTTCCACAGATAACTCAGCTTGTTCTTGCCCTTGTTATTATCAGCCCTGACTACTTTAATTCCCTCTTTGCTGGCCTTCCCCAATACTCCCTCTACTGTTTCCAGCTGATCCAGTCTACGGCTTCCAAGGTAATTTTCCACACCCCTCAATTTGATCATGCTTCCCCCCTCTTTGTCTTTCTCCATTGGCTTCTGGTTTTCTTCTATATGCAATTTAAAATCATCTTCCTCACCCACTGTGCTCTGTACTCAGCCTGCCCTCCCTATCTTGCCAGTTTAATCACATCATACCAACCTTCTCGTTCCCCCCCATTCTGGCAATGCTGCTCTCTTCTCCCTGCCTGGTTATTTTCCTACCTTGGTCCTTCTCTCTTGAATTCTTTATCTCTTCCTCTTTGTCTTGAACCTTCCTTCCCTAAATTCAAGAAGAGCTTGAAGACCCCGCTCTTCTAACAAGCCTTCCCTCAGTCTCCTCTTCCTTAACAAATTACTCTCAGGTTCTGGGCTCGCTTTTTTTCTCTGTCTCTGTGTTGCCCTCCCTTCTCTCCTGTTTGCATTTGAAAACCCTTCCCTGTCCCTCTTTTCTTATCTTCTCTCCTACTTTCTATCTCCTCTTTCCCTGTATCAGTTGTTTTTATTCTTAATAGCTATGACATCCATTTAGCAAGTACAGTCAGTAAATAAATACATAAATCAATGGCAACCTTTAACACAGAAAAGGCATCAACTATCGAAGCCTTTACCCATTGTTTGACTTATGTTTCATTGGCAGTGCCATTAAAGCTATACCACTCTATATCACACTCTGTAAAGCTTCTGCGCAACTTACTGCCTCATTTTGTCAAAGACCAGGGGTCACATCTCTCGCTGACAGATTTGGTTGCCATTTTGGACAAACAGAGATCACTCAACTAATTGACCTGACATAACCTTGAGAAGAATCAAGCACCTTACACTCCACAATTTCTCTACTTACTGTCAACCCCACAATACATTACATTGCTCTGATTATCTCTTCAAAAATGCATAATATGAAAGCACATGAGTCATCAAGAACAGACTAATTGTAAATAGTTTTCTGGTATTCAAATCATGTATATATCTCTGATTGTTTGTTAGTTATATGTCATCACTACCTTGTTCAATATAATTCAGTTGTTTTATGTAAACTGCTATGATTCTTGATATGGCGGTATAAAAATCACATAAATAAATAAATTGATGCTTTCACAGTCATCAAAGCCGATGTGAATGGTATAAATAAACAAAATACCTCGAGTCTCGCATTGATCTTGAGGTGCTGGGATGGCCCGGGGCCAAAACCTTTGCAACTTTGAGGCCGTGATAGAACACTCTGTGAGGAGTAGGCCGCGTATTTAAAAGTTGGAAACATGCCCTTTGAAGTGTTTTGAGGTGGCAGAGCGGTCTCCTGTGCTGATTTGGAGCATCAGGAAGGAAGCTGGTCTGTTTAAAAGTAAAAATATAAAAGAAAGTTGCCGCAGGGTTTCATGGTGCAGGCTGCATGTTAAAAATAATAATGGCCATTGTATTTTCTTTGATATCTTGATTATCTCTCCTTGATGTGTATTGATTTTTCTTTAGTGTATTCTTTGTTTGAATATTATCTGATTTACCTGGATTTGTTTTCCTTTGTTAGTTTTGTATTCACGGAAGAAAAACCTTAAATAAAAGATTTAAAAAATAATAATAATAATAATAATGGTTCCCGCAGTGTTTTCTGACATCCTGCAGTGCTGGGAACTTGAGTGACAGTCCGGGCTGTTTTTTGGGTTTGAAAGGGAGCCAGGGTCTGGAACTTTCATACGATCCAGCCATGATTAAGAATGAAGCACTGGAGCTGTGCTTGGCTGAGCTCTGGTGATTTAAAGGGGCAGCAACTTTAAAATAAAGGTAAAAAAAAAAAAGAAAAAGAAAGTGGGATTTGAAGTTAGGGTTTGCCAGAGGGAATTTGTAGTAGTATCACTTTGGGGGGTCATTCTGAACCACGAATAAGCCGTTTAAACATACAGGTTGGATGTTTTCAGCACGTAAACATCTAGACCCGATTCCAACAACAAAATGTTTTACACGTACAGACGAGAAAGACGGGTAATCTGGACGTGGGCGTGTCAAGCCACCTAACCGTCGAAACCTTATTTTGACGAAAACATGTATGTACATCCTGGACGTCTATATTAGACCTGCTAAAACGTGAAATAACAGCCTATGTTTGTTATAGTAGTACTGAACTGCAACAACACAGAAGGACAACTATGTTTAAATTAAGCAGGTAGCATAGCTGGGTTATAAAAGGATATGAAACAGTACATACCCTTGGGATAAGCTATTTAGCATGTTGCTATGTTTTGGGGAAGCTACACTGTAATTGTGATCCAGATTGGTCACCTCTGGAAATAATAATAGCCTGCATGAACTTCTGATCTGAATCAATATGGAAATACCTATGCCCTTATGTTCAGTTAGGTGCAAGAGTATGCAGACTGAAGGAAACAAACTGAACCATGTGGAAGCAATAGGGGTCCAATGGTATCCAGAATCAGAGGGTCCAAAAGAAGAGAAAGAACTGTCACTGCATACAGCTGAACACAGTATTCCACTCTAAACCCCACTACATCCCAACTACCTGTGTGCCTACTGTAGGAGGGACATGTATAATTTTATTTTTATTTAGACAGTTTTGTATACCACCTTATCCTTCAATCAAAGCGGTCACGGCACAATTGGGAGATACATTTTAACACGCGGGGATATGAGACACATACACTAATACTTACAGGGAACATGGGTAATGGAGGGTTAAGTGGCTTGCCCAAGACCACAAGGAGCATCTGTGGGACTAGAAACCCCAGTCCTTCTGGCCCAAGGTTGCTGTCCTCTAGTGGGATTTGAGCCCCTGACCTTCCGGCCTGAAGTACCTTGCCCCAACCACTAGGCTACTCCTCCTCCATGTATAAGGTGAATGAAAAATGACAGGCAGTGCCAGGGAAACAGGACCATAAGATACATATGGCCACAGTGACGGAGGCAGCCACATGTGCCTCTTCGGTGCCCACGAGTGTGCTATAATTGGTGAGCACCACCTCAATGAAGAGGGCCTGCTCCCCTTCGGTGAGGTTCTTTTCTTGCGAGGACACCTTTGGAGCCATTTACATATGAAAGCACCTGTATTGACGTCTGGTTTGAAGTCAGTAGTATGGTATTTTCAGAGGCATGTCCATATCGGAGTTACACGTTTTGTAGCGGTTAGACGTACAATGGCATAAATGTCCTTCCTTTCAGAATACTGAACACGTTTGCACATCCAAAAACAAGTGTACATTCACTGTCCGCGGAACACGTCTAATGCTGGGACAGTTCCATACGTTTTTCTATGCCCGTGTTCAGCGACTTTTGGACATCATGGTTATGGAAACAGTTCCTTTTGGGCTCTAGGCAAATAACATCATGATATTACTCACCAATGTCTTTATTTGGACAGCTATGAATCAGCTATGAATCAGCTGTTGATAAATATACAAAACTCAGAAGTACTGGTTGCTATTCTATATCTGGACTTTCAGAAAGCTTTTGACAAAGTCCCCCATCAGAGACTTTTGGCGAAGCTAAAAAGTCATGGGATAGGAGGCAGTGTACTATTGTGGATCGGGAACTAGTTAAAAGATAGAAAGCAGAGGGTAGGGCTAAATGGCCAATATTCCCAATGGAAAAAGGTGAATAGTGGAGTACCCCAGGGATCTGTACTGGGTCCGCTGCTTTTTGACATATTCATAAATGACCTGGAAAAGGGAATAACTAGTGAGATTATCAAATTTGCAGATGACACAAAACTGTTTAAAGTTGTTAAAACCCAAGAGGATTGTGGAAAACTGCAGGAGGATCTGGATAAATTGGAAGACTGGGCATCCAAATGGCAGATGAAATTTAATGTGGACAAGTGCAAAGTTATGCACCTAGGAAAGAACAACCCACACTATAGTTACATGATGCAAGGCTCCACATTAGAAACCACCACCCAGGAAAAAGATTTAGGAGTCATTGTGGATAACATGTTAAAACCCTCTGCCCAGTGTGCAGCGGCGGCCAAGAAAGCAAATAGAATGCCAGGTATCATAAGGAAAGGGATGGAGAACAAAACAAAGGATATTATAATGCCTCTGTATTGCTCCATGGTACGACTGCACCTTGAATATTGTGTGCAATTCTGGTCACCGTATCTTAAAAAGGACATAGCGTTATTAGAAAAAGTACAGAGAAGAGCCACCAAATTGGTGAAGGGGATGGAAGGCTACTCCTATGAAGAGAGGCTAAGAAGGTTAGGGCTCTTTAGCCTGGAGAAGAGACGGCTGAGGGGAGATATGATAGAGGTCTATAAATTAATGAATGGAGTGGAACGGATAAACGTGGATCAATTGTTTACGCTATCAGAGTATAGAAGGAGTAGGGGACATGTAATGAAGCTACAGGGTAAACTATTTAAGACAAATAAGAGAAAATATGTTTTCACTCAACGTGTAATCAAACTCTGGAATCTGTTACCGGAGGATGTAGTAAGGGCTGTTAGTATAGCTGGGTTTAAAAAAGGTTTGGACAAGTTCCTGGAGGAAAGGTCCATAAACCACTATTAAAAAGGGACCTAGGATATCAATGCTTGACCCAGTACAAGCATTGTGGAACCTGTGTCTTTGGGGATATTGCTAGGTACGTATAACCTAGATTGGCCACTGTTGGAAACAGGATACTGGGCTTGATGGACCTCGGTCTGACCCAGTATGGCATGTCTTATGTTCTTATTTCATTAGTGTTACCTTTACATCTGATGGCAAATAATTACATAGTTCTCATCCATAGGTCCACCAAAATGACCGTGCTGTACAGCTCAAGGCATAATATCTATTTTCTTTATGTACTCATCTTCCATAATTGTACATGCAACTATGTTTAGAGCACATTGTAGGGACTTTAGGGTTTTCTTTGGGAGACCATGCAGTATGCTGTTACTGTAGTCGAAATGGGGACTTATGTGTGCCTGGGCTACAGAACGGACGTCCGTGAGGGAGAGCAGTGGTCTCAGATGCTGAATCATTCTGGTTTTATTGTCAACTGCGCGGGTAGACATGTGAATGTGTTTGGTGAAGTCCAGGTTTTGATCAAGGTGTATCACAAGGTATTGTATGTCCTTTTGTATTTCAATTGAGGCATTGTTTACCTGCTGTGAACTAGAGGGGTTGAATGTTCCATTCCTAGTACTAATGAGTGCTTCTGTTGTCTTCAAGTTAACTGTGAAGTTAACTGAGTTGAGCCATTCAGAGATGTCATTGAAACAGCTGGTGATCTTTGTGTAGTTAGGATCTCTGGTGTCAAGGGTGGTGAATAGCATTATATCGTCTGCATACATTATATAGTCTAAGTTGTGTGATCAGCTGATATTGCAGATAGATTGTAGATATATATACATATATAACAGAAGTGCAGATAATGCAGATCCCTGGGGGACACCTTGAGGTTGAGTGAAAGAGTTAGATAGTGATAGGGGAAAAATAAGACTTAAAGTGTGTGTGTGTGTACAGGAGGACTAGGAGGCCCACAGGGGAAAATGGTAATCCTGTAAATATATGGAAAGGAATGTGCTGTGCTAAGACAAATTGATTGTTCTGCAAGGAAACGACTAACATCTGTGAAGTTACTGATAAGCTGTGGTGGGCCTCAGGGGATGAGTTGATGACGTATGTATATGTTTCTGTTAATGTATAAAAGACAGACATCCCCTCTAACCTGTGGAATAAACTTACATACTACTTATATGCGAGTGTGTGTGTTGGTTTCCCTGGAATTCCAGACAGAGAAGGTAAGGTGGTTCCTCAGCCCAGGGGATTAGCAGACGTTCCGAGGGTAAGTGGTATATAGTGCTGGGAAAGGAGTAACCCACACTTACAGATAGGTTGTTTTCAATGCAAACCTGTTGGGTGTGATTGGATAGGTAGTCTTGAAAACATTGTAGAGTAGTACCACCTATGCCCAGGTGCTTTAGGCAGTTGAATAGGATTTTGTGGCTTACAGAGTCAAATGAGGAAAGTATATCTAGGAGGATGAGATGAACACATTTGTCAGGTTGTTGATTCCTGGGACCTATCTAGAGGAGCTGAGGGAGAGAACAGGATGGTGGGCATGCTCAGAGACAAACTAAGAGTCAGGCTGCAGGCAGGGGGAAGCAGGGCCATGTGCAGTGACTTATTCAGGGCATCATTTGCAAATATCAGGGGTTGTATTGTGAGACTGGAAAGCAGGTTCATGTGCAAAGAACACAGTCTCTCAATGGCAGGGTCAGCCCTGGGGTCAGCAGTAAACATTAGGCACATGTGGCATAAGGGGGGGGGGGGTGTCTAAGAATCCCACCCAGACATTTACTATTAAGAGACTCCATAAAGGTTCTACGAAAAGATCCCCAAAACCAATAACAGTAGAAGGCCCACCCTTAGTGACATGACAGGTGCCTTATCCAGTATGGAACTTATTTCATGCAATATATCCACCTCTACAGCAACACTGCCACTGACCCAGTAGGTACAAGGGGTCTATGATGTGACTGCGATAGTATGTGTGCCGAGCTGTCTGCCCCAGATGAGGTCCCTCATAGAGACACACTTTGTTTGATGTATACTGCCTATGCTGCTGGGACTGGGGGGTGGATGGCAGGGCTGGGCAGCTGTGGGCACACCCCATCAGCACAATTCCATTCCAGCCCTCTGTGTGTCCAGTCAGAACCAGACACACAGTGGGAGCCACATTGCTGATCCTGTGGGACACGCCTAGCCCCACAGAACAAGAACCACAAACAGGCCTGTACATGCAGGCCAGGTTCACAAAGTGGCCCAGCCTGCATGTACAGGCCTTCCAGCTAAATTGGTCTGGCCTGTACAAAGGAGCCATGACATCATCATGCCCAGTTGCCATGAACTGCTGCTCCATCGTATGGCCACAATCCCCAGCCACCATTTATTTAACAGGTTTTATATAGCACTTTATCATTTCAATCAAAGTGGTTTACATTGTAACTTAACTTGGTAATGCACATTGAACAAGACATTGACAACTTGGATTTTTCTGAGAAAATAGAGGGTTAAGTGACTTGCCCAAGGCCACAAGGAGTACTAGTGGGAATTGAACCCTGGTCTCTGGGCTCTCACGCCAGTGCTCTAACCATTAGGCTACTCCTCCACTCCAGTGCCTGCACCACTTCCCCCACAGCCTGACCCCTGCTTCTGACTCCCTAGGCTGGGGTAAGATTGCGGGGAGAGGCTCCCTGCACCCACCTACTGCTTTTCAGCTCCAGGTCTGTAGTCCATTGCTGCATCAGGGAACCTATTCCACATTAGAGGTGGGTGACGTTCCCCAGCTATGCTGTTGGCCCTGGATGTACAGGGCCAGTTTTTGAATCAGTCCTGTACGTCTGGGGTCAGCAAATGCCCATGACCCTCCTTAATGCTGCCCCCATCCACCCCTCTGCTGGCCCCCGTCTACCTTCCCCATACAAGGTATGGGGAAGTTAGACTAGATTGGGAGGGATTGTGAATAGCGGGGAGGGACAGCCCAATGAACCCTCCATCCCTTCTATACATGGCATGGACTGGACCTGCATATGTACGCATTTTAGCCCACCATACTGTGAGCTATTCAGGCCACTGCAGGCAGTCACCACCCACCCTCTCCCCCCTCCTCCCTTCTGCCACTACATGCCCTCCAGCTCCAGGTGACCTGGGCCAACAATCATATCAGGCCTGTATGTCCAGGGCCACAGACCATCCACTGCCCCTCATTCCTCACCACCACCCTGACCCTTTTCCACTCCTGGATAGCCTCTTGATACAGCCACCATGTACATACCGAGAGATTCATCAGGGTCGGCAGAGGTGGCCGGTTGGCAGGGATGGATGTTCACATGGGACCTCTATCCCCACTATTCAGGCCTCAGAGTGACCCCCTATGAGGATATACGCACGGACACAGAATTGCAAGATAACATTATTTATTTGTTGTATTTACATTCCCTGTATGCATAATCCCCATATTTACAAACGTTCCCTATGCTTCCCACAGGCAGACATCCCAGGGGGCCTCATTGCAACAACCTACGTGGGATCAGGAGTGCTTCCGTTAGTGGCTGCACAGCCTGTGTGAGGTCCCGGAGGTCGCCCCTGATCCTACATAGCTGATCAGCAAAGAGCCCCAAGGGCCCCTCTGCAGCTGCCTGCTCTCCCCCTGCCCCCTTCTGACTTCTCCCTCCACCTCCTGCCCCCTTCTGTCCCCTCCCTCCACCCCCTGCCCCCTCCCATCCTCTCCCCCCATGGTCCCCCACACCCCCCTCCTCCACCCACTGGGTGCCCCTGGGTAGGGTGGCCCTGAGTTACTCTCCTCCAGGGATGACTTCTTCTCCTCCTCCCCCTGCTCCTCAAGGCCACCCACCCAGGGGTGCCCTGCCTCCTACCCTGGGGTGCACTGGCCAGATGCCATAGTACTGTCCAGCCTCTCCCCCTCAGGGGAGTGGGGCACCTCCATGAGGTCCAAGGTGTACATCTCATCCCCACTCTCCCCTGATGTGGAGGTGCTGGACAGTACGACGGGGCTGGGGGTTGATGTGCAGGCCACAGTGGTGGTGGCGGGACTCCTTGTTGCAGCTGGTTTCAGGGTGCTGCTCCTCCTCTCCCTCCTCGGCCAACGTTTCACTGTGGGCCACCTCCTCCTCCTCTTCCTCTGCTGCAGGAGGAGGGTCTGTGCTCAACTGGGATGGCTGTGGAAGGGATACAGATAGGTGGCTGTTAGTTTCAGTGGGTGGGGGTGTCTGGCTGCCATGTCCTCATTATCAGATGCCTTCCCATGCTCTGTCTGCTGTTGCCCCTGGATGTCCAGTCACTTCAGCCCTGTGCCATGTTGCATGTCATGGCCCCATTCCTATGCCATTCCCCCACATTCACCTCACTTCCACTGCAGCTGCTGGCATATGTGTTGCAGGAGCCGCGGCCTATTGCGCCTTAAGGTGCGGAATTGCACTCTGAACACTTCTGTCTCCCGCAGGACATGGAACCGTCTGTTGAGGCAGGAAGGATGTGTCATACATACGCACATTTCTTTCTCCCCCCCACCCCAGGTCTGTCACTGCAGCTGCCTGCCTGCTTGCCATAACCCCACCTGCATACACTACACCCTGTCTCATCCTGCTGCCACATCTCCAGTGCTGCCACACCCCGATCTGGGGCTTGCCCTGGTCCCTCAGGCCTCCTCTGTCCTGCGTGCCTGCATTGCTGACTGGCCAGGCCATGGGCTGCCTGCAACATGAGCTAAGATTGGGACCAAGATGGCAGGCAGGATTTCCAACCATCCTCATCTTTGCACAGTGTGCGTGTGTGTGTGTATCCAGTGTTTTGTGGCTTTCTACACCTCATTGAGTCTTGCAGTGCCTAAGCCAGAGGTGGCCAATTCCAGGCCTGGTTCACCAGAATCCAGCCTGGTTTTCATGATGTCCCTAATGAATATTGATAAGATATATTTGCATCCACGTTTTCCCCTTGTATTCAAATATACCATGGATATTCTTTAGGGTCATCATGAAAACCAGGCAGGATTGTGGTGCACCAGGACTGGAATTGGCCACTCCTGGCCTAAGCTGATTCAGAGTTAGTCTGCAAATGTGCATTGATGAGGAGCAAAGTGTTGTGGGTATGGCCTGAGACAGGGCGGATTGGTCAGGATGTATCTACATCAGGGGTAGGGCAGTGGCTGGAATGTCGCAGTGCCCAATGTCCAACTGCATGGACCGGGTGGCCACAGCATGTCATGCTAGGAAGGCACTCTCACTCTGACTGAGCAGTGACCATGGCACGGCTATGTATCCACATAGTGCTATATCATGCTTTATTCAGGTAATGTAGGTGCATGTCTTGTTCTGGGGGGCTCGATCACCAAACCATCTGCTGTGTGCATAAGATTGCTCTGTTCACATGCAATGTGCACTGCCCAGCAGACTGTCTGCAGTTGGTATGTGCATAGCTGGTAAACCCAGCTGACAGGCTGACTGTGTTTGCTGTGGGTGCATGCTAGACCTAGGCGGTTAGGATGTGGGGTTTTCCAGGCCAGTTGTATTGATAGGGCCAGCAGCACCATGCACATCTAGAGAACCCCTGCCCCACCCAGGTAGTTGGCATCATCATTGTGACACTAGGTATTGATATGCACTGTTCTAGGTGGGTCCTTGTCTCACAAGAACCAGATGTGACTGGCGTATTACACTGCCGACAATGGGGAACTGCAGCACAGGCAGTAGAGACCATTTCTAGCATGGCATGGTACTGGGGACCTGGCGCTGGGCACCCATTCTCACCGTCAGGGTGACTGCAGACACTGTTAGGTAGCACAGTTTGTGTATCACACACTGTTGTATGCATAATCCCCATATTTACAAATGTTCCCTATGCCTCCCACAGGCAGACATCCCAGGGGGCCTTATTGTGATGACCTACGTGGGTCACACACTGTTGGTGCATCTTACATATCGCCTGTGGTGATGGATATGTGCATTCTCCATTTGAGGATCAGCTGTAGACTGCTGTTAGGCATGTGCATTCCATCATGGGTACTGGTGGGGGCTGCCCTATGCCAACACACACAGCAGATGTTCTGGGCAGTGACCTGCAGTCTCTTTGTATCCAACCATTGCTGTGTAGTGAGGTGTTGAGGTGCAACCTATTGGTTAATGCAATGCCTCCATAAACAGGCAACAGGGGTTTGATTCCTACTTGCTGTTTTTGTGACTATAC
Source organism: Ichthyophis bannanicus (assembly GCA_033557465.1). Classification (NCBI taxonomy): domain Eukaryota; kingdom Metazoa; phylum Chordata; class Amphibia; order Gymnophiona; family Ichthyophiidae; genus Ichthyophis; species Ichthyophis bannanicus. The sequence goes on along the minus strand of CM066038.1, from coordinate 180,694,312 downwards.
TACTCAGATATTTTCATACCTGTAACATCACATCAAGTAAACATCAAAAATGGAAGGAGAAATGAGCCTCAGAATCCAAGGTTGTAGGGGCAGTGGTAAAAGATAGCTTTGAACCAGGCCCGATCCTCCTCATATCAACGGCTCTAATATACTCCTACCAATCGCCTGTTTGATATCATTCCATTTATTTAAAATAGTGATTCCAACTCAACATTGGGGGACAGTGACGAGGTGAGGGGGTGCAGGGGGATCCCCGCAGCCTGACCCTCACCATGAGAGGCTGGATTGGGGGTTGGGCTGTGGGAAAAGGACATTGGGTCTTGCGGTCGGTGATCGTGGCTCCTGAATGGAACTGCAGTGCCATGGTGATAGGATGCCATGGCACTGCGAATCCATTCAAGAGCCTGGCTGAGTTAGCTGGGGATATGCTGGATGCGCAGCCCATCAGAATCGGGGCATGTCTAACCTCGTGGGATCAGAATTGGGTGCTACCACTGTACACCCCAATTCTGAGGGCCCGCACAGGTGCTGGACAGCCAGAATAGAAATGGCCTCTTAGGGAAGGGGAGATAAAGTTAAAATTTATTTATTTATTACATTCTCTTATATACTGTGATATTCTGCATCAGTGCAGTTTACATTGAACAGGGCATTATAACTTGGAGATAACCATTTTACAGGGAACATGGGCTATGGAGGGTTAAGTGGCTTGCCCAAGACCACAAGGAGCACCTGTGGGACTAGAAACCCCAGTCCTTCTGGCCCAAGGTTGCTGTCCTCTAGTGGGATTTGAACCCCTGACCTTCCAGCCTGAAGTACCTTGCCCCAACCACTAGGCCACTCCTTACCTGCTGCAAAAGAGTACTTACCTGCTGCAAAAGAAGAAATAGTCTAGGAAATACCTGTCAAAAGAAGTAATACATAAAGTATCAATTCATTGTGCTTAAGTGCATTCAGTGTTCAGAGTTGCAGAATAATGTATGAGAAAAGGGACAATTGATACTTATCCGACTGTTGTTCATCCCAGATTTCTTGCTTCAAAACCAAGAAAAGATTGTTAAATTATTTGTTTACAGCATTAATCTTAAGAAATAAATTAGTTCTATTAAATGTTTGATTGAATTGAGTTAAATAAAAAATTGTTAATATTTAAATGTAATTTTCCCTATCAAACATTTTTTTATATTAATATCAAATAAGTTACTTTGGGGAGACTTGACCTGAGCATTCCAGCTTGAGAGAGCCTGACCTGAACCTTGCCCATGACTAAAACTTCAAGTAGCCGTGGGGAAGGCTCTGGCTCAGGAAGAAATCCACATTGACATTGATTCATATGTTGGCATCTCATAGGCTCTTGCTTTCAATGTACAGTGGGGTAGGAAAATTACTTACCTCCCAAACCCTTTCCATCCATCAGTTGTCCCCTGCTATATGTCATTTTTAGAAAACCACTCCTACCACAGCCCTCGGCAGCAAAACTTCACTTGCCGAGTGACTCTTCCACATTTTAGATACAGCTGTAATCATCCCTCCTAATTAAAGCCTCCACAGCATCTTGTAAGTCATTAGAATAAGGATATGTCCAAATCCACATCAGAGAGGCATATATCATCAAGATGATACAAAGCAGAGAAGTCAACAATTAAATAATGCGTAATGCACAGACCATTCCTAACATAAATGAACTTTACTCCACATGGAACCTGTGAGAATGATGTAGGACCAGATAATGTGTGCTGCTGGGAACAGATTCAATATTTTGATGCAATCCCTTTACAATTTTTAATAGCAACTCCAGGGTATTTTTCTCATCCTTGTCTAACATGACTAAAAACATCAACTATTGTGCGCCCCAACATGGCAAATCTCACTACAGCACACTGGTAGTGCTCCTCTACTCTTGTGCTGCTCCACCTTGAAGGTAAGAGCAGAGTCAAAAGTAACCTCCAGTATTTTAATGGTGTCCTGCCATGGAAGAGGGGAAAAGAACAAAGAGGCAGACAGAGCAGAAAAAGCATGCCATGCTTTAAGAGTAATCTCTCAATCCTATTTTGAATGTTGCTGTTACGGATATTAAGGCCCATATCCGAGAGTTGTACCTCATCTAGTTTATACATATTGGGGCAAATTTCAGCTATATGTAAGGCAGAGACACTGAAGGGCAACATAAATAGATGCATTTAATTAGTGTTTTTTTAAATTTTGATAGTATGATGCAACACTATCCCATGCCAGACTCTTCAAAGAATGATGCAGGAGCAGATAGTAAGCACAGCTGGAAAGATGTACAACTATAATGTTGTCTTTCTGCAGCTTTTGATGAATCCCCACATTGTGCATGGATGTTATGCAGGATGGAGCTTGACTTTGCTCTACTGAATTAACGTTATCAGCTAACTCCACAGCATCAACTATTGATCCAGCCCCTACTGAGGATATACCCTCACCCATCAAATTTAGATGTTCACCTAAAGGCATGCTCAACCAAAGACTGAACACATATCTAGATGCAGAGCCATCTCTTCAATACATCTGAAGTAAATAAAGAGCACACTAGCATGATGAATGTAGAAGGCATTGTTAATGGATTTCAGGCTTGACATGTAATGGATTTATCATATTTAATTAGGATTTCTTTTATACTGCCTTTCAAGGATATCAAGGCAGTTTACATCAAACACAACTGAACTGAACTTACATAGAACAATTAGAAGAACTGTAGGCCGAGTCCACCTACAAAAGATCTCTAATTTTTATCAAGATTGCCTGAGCACATGGGAGCCATGCACCAGGAAAGTAAAAGAATTCAGATCACAGTCACTTGTCAGCAAAAATCCTTTTATTGTGATCCAAGCAAAAAGCTAGAAACACAGATACACAAGCGTTTGTCTCTGAGATCTGGGTGCAGAAAGAAAGTCACCCCCGATATTATGGAGCTGCTCTCTTAGATAGATCTCTCTCTCTCTGCCCCAAAAGTTCCAGTGAAATTCTGTTTGAATTACTGACGTCATTTGCAGAACTTGCAAAAAACCTGCAAAACCTGCAAAGTCAGAGAACCTCTGCCAGTGCAACCCTCAGGACCCCTCCCATGTTTATCACCAAGCAACAGATTACTAAACAACAGTTGGTATTTCAAGATCTGCTTAAGGTCAGCTTATCAGCTGGTCACAGTCCCCCCTGCCTGTACTGTGTTCATGCCTTTCCATTTCCTGGAACTTCATCTCCTGGCACTGTCTTATCTTCAGAGCTCAGAGTATGCTTCCTGGTTGGCCTGTATTTGGTTGGCCTGTATTTCTCCTGTATTTCTCCTGTATTTCTCTTTGGATGTTCCTGTCCAAAGTGTCTAATTCCCCAGGCTCTCTCATACAAGGCCACAAAATACTCTGCTTCGCTAGCCCACATGCGTGTCTTCTTGTGCCAATCATATGTTACTGTGTATATTTTCAGGCAGGTAAGGGTGCAACCATACAAAGCAAACCTATAACCTGCTGTTATTCGTTCAAACTTTTGAATCCATGCTCCACCACCCCGGTTTAATGGGGGCAGACTTGAGACGATATTTGCCATGTCTGTGAAATTCCACAGGATATACTGTGGTCCGTGTTTAGTATGAATGACAGGGAACATAAGGTTCTGTCTGGGCTCCTGACCTTCATATTTTTCACAAACCCTCAATCCTGCTTCCATGTAGGCAGAGTCCCAGCTGGGGTCCCCTGCTTCCCCTCATATGCACAGGCGTGCAGTATTAAGGTGGACAGTATCCAGTGACCCATTAGAGGGCCACTGTAACATCTGGGGCTGATTTGCTTTAGTCCAACCATACATGTTGGAGGACCATTGGTAAACATAATAGCCATTGCTTCCCTCCTGTTCAGTTATAAAAGAGAGAATATCTTTTCTATTCTTCTGCTGGGCAACATGATCAAATCGAGGATGCTCTGCTCAGCTTCCTCATTCTCGTCCCAGTCATGCTTTTCAGCTGTCTGTGAGGGAGTTCGGGGTCTCTGCTGTTTAGAGCTTGTGTGAACGTGCCGCTCTCATTTCCCTCGTTTAAATTTTTGTATGGGTTTTAGCAATGGCAGGGGAGGGGTTGCTACCACTTCTATTAGTTTTTCCTGCTCGTCTGGGGAGTCTTTTATGTCCTCGTCCTTCTCACTCCCCTATTCTGATATGCGGTGCAGCCAACTTTCTTGTCGTTTATCTAGGGTTTCTTTCTCAACTTCTAGCTGTGCTTGTTGCTCAGCAAATTGAGCTTGCCGCTTTGCCAGTTCAGCTCGTGCCTCTGCGTAACCATCAGGGTCAGCGGGCTGTGGGGCAAGCACAGCTTTTAAATTTACGTGACCCTCTATTTTAGCCCATGTGCCTTCCTTAGCGGCATCATTCAGGGTTTGCTGTAATTCCGGATCTGGGGCTGTAGGGGGTACAATTTTAGACTTTAGTGGTTGGAGGATCAGATCTGAATAACATATGGCTGCCATTGTTTTACTCTCAAATGCCCAGTAGGGTGGCGGTGGAGAAGGCACTGAGGACAAAGGCTCGGGGGCCGCCTGCATCCATAAAGAAATATGTCTCAGGTGTTCTAATTGGGCTTTACCGCATTTACTAAATAAAATATGATCTCTAATTTTTGTTAAAATGAGTGGATCGAATGATCCTCCTGCTGGCCAGGCGAGAGTAGGATTCTTTTTCGCCCATTTCTCCCATTTCTTAGAGCAATCTTTTATAGAGGATTCCAACAAGGGGTTTTGTTTAATAAGACAATCTATGGGGTTAGGGTAGGACTCAGTCCTTTTTTCATTACCAACCTCCTCTATGGAATTCTTTTTAAACATTTTCTAAACTGTCCCTCTTCCTATAGTCTATGTAGACCTGGTGTTTTCACTGTTTGGGGACGGGGGGGTGGGGGGGGCATTAACTTCGCCTTTTACCGATAGGAAATCGAACCTCTTTATTTACAGAGGTGCATGCAGCTTCGCTTTTACAGATGAAAATTCAAACCTCTTTTGGCTACAGAGGTGCAAAGCTATGAAATCCAGGATATACACAAACACGCAATCTCTATGTTTCATCCAAACCCAGCCAATCCCCTCACAGGGGTATGGAAACGTGGATAGGGACACACAATCACTTCGTACCAATGGTACGTATAGTTTCAAGCATACACCAATCAATCCTGGAGATATAAAGACCTAATGTCTGGACAAAAACTTTCTTTCCCTAATCTTTCCCTAATGTCACAACTAAATACAGAGACACTCTAACATTTACAGAGACACTCTAACAGTTTCTACATAACAGCACATTAACTACATAAAATACATATGCATAAGTGTAAATTTGTTACTCACCCACCAATCGAACCTGGGTAAATCTTCTGTCCTTGCTTGTAGACAGGAAACTCAGTACTCACCAATGGAGTCTTCCTAGGGTATCGAAAATTCCTTGTTCATACTAGAACGGTATCCCTTTTCTTTCTTCGTCACTCAGGATGGTATCCCCGGCATCTCCTGGACCGGCCAGAAGGTATCCTCACCCCCTATTGGGATGGTATTCTCTTCTCCTATTTCCTAATGAAACAGAAGGTATCCTCTCCTGTTTTCCACTGAAACAGGAGGCATCCTTTTCTTCTCTGACAAAAATGCAGCCAGAGGAAACGCTGGGCAATTTTTAAAATTTAGGAGTTTCTAAACTCGATGTTTGGGGTCCCGGGCTTTGGGGGGGGGGGATCCCGGGGCCTTGGGGTTTCCCGGTCAATGCACCAATTTGTAGGCCGAGTCCACCTACAAAAGATCTCAAATTTTTATCAAGATTGCCTGAGCACATGGGAGCCGTGCACCAGGAAAGTAAAAGAATTCAGATCACAGTCACTTGTCAGCAAAAATCCTTTTATTGTGATCCAAGCAAAAAGCTAGAAACACAGATACACAAGCGTTTGTCTCTGAGATCTGGGTGCAGATGACGTTCTTCCTACCCCTTAGTGGTGAGAAAGAAAGTCACCCCCGATATTATGGAGCTGCTCTCTTAGATAGATCTCTCTCTCTCTGCCCCAAAAGTTCCAGTGAAATTCTGTTTGAATTACTGGCGTCATTTGCAGAACTTGCAAAAAATCTGCAAAACCTGCAAAGTCAGAGAACTTCTGCCAATGCAACCCTCAGGACCCCTCCCATGTTTATCACCAAGCAACAGATTACTAAACAACAGTTGGTATTTCAAGGTCTGCTTAAGGTTAGCTGGTCACAGCTCCCTCTGCCTGTACTGTGTTCATGCCTTTCCATTTCCTGGAACTTCATCTCCTGGCACTCTCTTATCTTCAGGGCTCAGAGTATGCTTCCTGGTTGGCCTGTATTTGGTTGGCCTGTATTTCTCCTGTATTTTTCTGGGCCTATACACCTTGCACGTTCCCATCCAAAGTGTCTAGTTCCCCAGGCTTACTCATACAAGGCCACAAAATACTCTGTTTCGCTAGCCCACATGCGTGTCTTCTTGTGCCAATCATATGTTACTGTGTATATTTTCAGGCAGGTAAGGGTGCAACCATACAAAGCAAACCTATAGAGCAGGCCTGAAATCCACACTTAGACTAATTATCCCTTCAGAACATGTGTTAAGGATACATAAGAACAGTGGTTAATATAACTATGTAGACAATCGAGGAGATAGGGAACTAGTTGAACTGAATGCAGTTAAAACTTATTTGCATTGTCAAATCAACAGGAGGTCATTTTCTGAGTGCAATTAGGGGTCGTTAGGCTGTGTGGTGATATGTTAAGTGTCTGTTCCATAGAATTCTTGGAAAATATGCATTTTAAGCTTCTTGCTGAACTCCTTTAAGTCCTTTTATTGCTCTCATGTAGCTTGGAAGGGAATTTGATAATGTTGGGCCATAGATGGAGAATGTGTGTTGGCATTTTCTTGTGTGCTGGATGTTTTATGCTTGGAAATTTGTGTTTTGGTTTCTTCTTGGTCTGTTATCTGAGGTAGTGTGTGTGAGCTACCGTAGGCAGCCAGCAGTTATGTTGTGTATGCTCTTAAATGTGTTCATGATTGCTTGATTTGTATTTTATGCATGCTTGGATGGGTAGCCAGTGTAGTTCTTTCAGGACCGGGGTGATATGCTTTTATTTAGATGTCTGTGAGATCATGCGAGTTGCAAAGTTTTGGGCAATTTGTAAGGGGAGGAATGCACACTTTGGTAGGCCTCAGTGTATAAAATTGCAATAGTCCAAGTGGGGGATAATGATTGCTTGACAAACAGTGCAGAATGGACTGTGGTCCGATAGCAGGCAGAGGTTGTGAAGGATATTTATTCATTGGCATGTCGCTTCAATGGCTTTCTTGATATGGGTTTGGAAATTCAGTCTCTAGCCTAACGTCACCCGAAGGTATCTGACCTCAGACCTGATTGGGATATCAAAGTTGTTGATTGTGGTCATTTCTGGTGGGGTGTACATGGAATCTCTGTTAATGGGGGCTGCCGGCAGTGAACAAAATGAAGCGCCAGCAGGCGCCATCTCCAGCTCCAGCCGTCTCGTCCCTCCGGCCCAGTCACAGCTCTCCCAGGGGGGATTGAGCTCGCCGGAGCCGGAAGCAGCTTCCCTCAATGTGCTCAGCCCAATCGGGGCTGCCGGCAGTGAACAAAAGTAAGCACCAGCGGGCGCCATCTCCAGCTCCAGCCGCCTCGTCCCTCTGGCCCAGCCACAGCACTCCCAGGGGGGATTGAGTTCGCCGGAGCAGGAATCAGCCTCCCTCAACGCACTCAGCCCAATTGGGGCTGCCGGCAGTGAACAAAAGGAAGCGCCAGCGGGCGCCATCTCCAGCTCCAGCCGCCTCATCCCTCCGGCCCAGCCACAGTTCTCCCAGGGAGGATTGAGCTCGCCGGAGCCAGAAGGAGCCTCCCTCAACGCGCTCAGCCCAATCAGGGCTGCCGGCAGTGAACAAAGGGAAGTGCCAGCAGGCGCCATCTCCATCTCCAGCCGCCTCGTCCCTCCGACCCAGCCACAGCTCTCTCAGGGGAGATTGAGCTCGCTGGAGCCGGAAGCAGCCTCCCTCAACGTGCTCAGCCCAATTTGGGCTGCCGGCAGTGAACAAAAGGAAGTGCCAGTGGGAGCGCCCATGCCTGGGAGGCCCGCGCCTGAGGGCCTTGCCAGAGGGACCTTTGGTGTGACCCTTAGGCAATGGCTGAACCCTGAGGCCCCTACCTCCGCAGTAATCGACCCGCTAACCTGACCAGAGTGACCAAAAAGAAGCCAGCGAGAACACTCCCAAGTAAGCGACACACACAACATCCCTCCAGTCGGTTAACCCTAAACTGACCAGACTAATACTGTCTCACCACACTCAGCACTGGCTAGAAAACCCAGGAAATAGTAGACTCACTACAAACATCCTCCATTACCTGATTAACTGCCTGTGACAGACTACATTACTGGCGTCCTTTACCTGTCTGTGATAGCACAAATTGCTTGTCTGTGATAGCATAAATTGATTGTGATAGCTCAAATTGCCTGTCTGACTTACCTGCCTGTGATAGACCATACTGTTATCCTAAATTACCTGCCATGATAGGCCTCATTGCTGGCCTCCTTACCTGCCTGAGTTAGTACACACTGCCTGCCTGATCTACCCACCGGTGATAGTCATAATGCTTGCTTGAATTACCTGCATGTGAGAGTACAGATTGCCTGCCTGATTTTCCTGCCTGTGTTAGTACAGATTGCTTGCCTGATCCTCCTGCCTGTAATAGCACAGATTCTTGCCAGATTACCTGCCGGTGACAGCTCAAATTGCCTGCCTGATTTACCTGCCAGTCCGAAAGGGGCCTCACGGCTGCTGACAACTGAGGAGAAACCAAGAATGGTGCCCTTCCTCATTGCCTTAGCTTGCTGCTACCTTATCTCTGGATGGCTCAGCACCGCACTTGCCTTCTCCACTACCGGCAATCATATACCAATCCCACAGAGCCATGGGAGGAGATGGTCAAGCACCCCCCACCACATGGCAAAGGAAGCTAAGCACACACCTCACCCCCACTTACTTCACATCGCGCTGCAATATTCCAAAAAAGGCAAACAAGAGAAGCACCCCCACCCCCACAACCCAAAATGCGCCCTCATAAACGCACGCTCAATCCGCAAGAAATGACCAGCTATCTCAGACCTGATAACCCTCTATGATCTCAACATACTTTTGATCACAGAGACATGGCTATCTAACTCTGATACGGCCCTCTCAACCAGCGCTTTTACCCCCCAATTTCAAAATCCACACCTGCCATAGAGCCAGGTCGGAGAGGTGGAGGACTGGCTTATCCTCTCTAAATCCGAGCTCCAATTCCAATTGATCAACACCACAAGCACCAATGCAGCTCAATACAATCACCATAGCCAACAAGCATTGCTCCATCAACCTACTATATAGAGCCCCGGCAGCCTCCCCAGACAATCTCTCAACCATAATTGACATTGCTTGCAACGCTCTGAACCCACGCACCCCAAGCTGGTTACTAGGTGACTTTAACCTGCCAGCCATGCAAGACACACATGCCACAATCTTCCTCGAAGCTCTCAAGGAGCTAGGGTACAAGCAGCTAGTTAACGAACCTACCCACGTGAAAGGAAACAGGCTGGACCTGGTATTCGCCCCACATGCAGCCGTTGATTCATCCCATGACTCCACACTGTCCATCACCCCTGTCCCCTGGTCTGACCACAGTCTAATCAGATTCCAAATACCCTTGCACCACCACTGCCACAAAAGCCCTATAAGTCCAGCTGACATCCTCAAAACACCAAAACAAAGATTCTGACCCTTTGACAAAGAAGAAATCCTGAGTAAAACCCCTCCCGCTCCTCATCACAACGACACCCTGTCTCGAGGAAATGATCTCCAGCTGGGACAATAGCCTCCACGCCATTGCTCAACTACCACCCTCAAACAATCCTCCAAATAAACGAAAGGCCGCACCTTGGTACTCCAGCGGACTGCGAACGTCACTCCTCCACCTAAGGAAGCTGGAAAGACGATGGCACCAGTCATGCTCCACTGATGACCAGAGGGCATATAACGCACACCTAACAAAACACCGCAAAGCAGTAACAGAGAAAATGAGGCAATACCACACAGACCTCCTGAAGCGATCTCTAAGTAAACCACACAACTTGTTCAATCTTGTCAAAGACTTAACAAAAGAACCATCCCCCAACCTACCAAGCGAGCTCCAACCTCAGGAATTTGCAGACTACCTACAATCAAAATCATGCCAAACCAACAAGACCACATCCCCCCCCCCCCACATGAGCCACCTCACCCAATGCCGCTGACCACCTTTTTCACCCCATCTAAGTAATGCATTGAGGATACCATCGCTGCCATCAACACCACCACTGCACCAAACGACCCCTGTCCAGCCTTCCGGATAAAAGCGTGTACGCAGCAAAATCAGCTCGTTCCTAGCCAGACTCATGGAACAGTCACTCTCAACAGGATCATTCCCCGCGAAGGCTCAAACACACTTCCATCAGACCGCTACTGAAAAGCAACAAGATGGACCCCCTGAAGGTCGATCGTACAGGCCAATATTCAAGCATCCCACTACTTGCCAAGATAATTGAAAAAGAAGTCCAACGCCAAAATCCAACACTACATTGAGACCGCTGTCGCTCCTCTGGATCCCTGCCAACATGGTTCAGGGAATCTGTTCATGGTGTGGAAAACCCTCCTTACCACCCTCTTCAGTACCAAATCGCTGGAATCGACAACACCCGACAAGGGTTTGCCCTTATCTTTATGGATATAGCCGTGGCATTTGACTCTGTAATCCATGAGCTCCTCTTGATGCATCTCAAGGAGAAGGGATTCTGGACACAGCCCTAGGTTGGTGCAAATCATACCTGACTGACAGATGGCAGCACATACGATCCGGCGCTACAACATCAGAGCCATTCCACCAGAGGCAGGGTGAACCGCAGAGATCCTCCCTCTCAGCCCTGATGTGCAACATTTACATGCAGCCCATCTGTGCCCTTATCCGATCTTTCAACATCGCCTGCCTGGTATATGCCGATGATGTACTGCTCTACATGCCATTCTCAACAGACCAGCTGGACTTCTCCCCACTAACAAACTGCTTTGACACCGTATCCAACTGTCTCCACATGCAAAACCTCTGAATAAACCACAAAAAGACAGACGTCCTTTTCATTATGAGGAAACAAGGCTTCACCCCTCCCACCTACTTAAAGTTCAAAGAAGCCGAGCTGCTAACCAAACCCACAATCCATTACCTAGGAGTCACATTAGATCAACATCTGGATATGAAGGCCCACATAAGCAACACAGCAAAAGCAGTTTATCATAAGATTCGGACACTACGGCATCTCTGTCCCATGCTAGATCCAGAGGACTTACGGACAATCTAGCAAGCATTGGTAATCCTGCATTTCGATTACGCCAACGCAATTCTACAAGGACTCCCACATACCACCTTGAATCCACTCCAACTCGCAATGAATGCTGCGGCCAGAATCCTACACGGTGCTTCCAGGAATTATCATGTAACACCAATCCTGAAACACCTCCACTGGCTCCCCATCCACTGCAGACTTGCATTTAAAATTCTATCAATGACCTTCAAGGCCATCAACAAGCTCTCCTCCTCCTCCCTCACAGAGCTAATCCACCCCACGCCCCCTATCAGATCCAGAAGTTCCACAACGGTCAACACTCTGGTAATCCTGAAGGCAGTAACAAAATGCACCCAGGCATCGACAAACAGGGCATTTAGGTTCTATGTACCCAGAGATTGGAACGCCCTGCCGCCCAACATCCGGGCTATCGCCGACCTTGCCCGATTTAGGAAGACTCTAAAGCACCACCTCTTCCTCAAGCACTACTATGATGACAGCCCACAAACTGACACCCCCTTCCACCAGGATTGCCCCACTAGCACACCCAGCACGCGATGAGGCAATCACACCCAATGGCGCCACTATCGACCATGCACACCTTGTAAATAGCAGCATGTATATAGTCTCGACCCAATGATAGCCTGGTGCAGACCTGACTTGATAGCCAACCTGTAAATAGCTACCCTAGTGATGTCCAAGTTACAGCACCTGTTTCATTGTAAATACAGCGCAGCCTAGGCCGCACTGTATAAGTTACTGTTGTATGTAAACCACACTGATTTAAATAGCGCAGTATAAAAGAGACACTAAATAAATAAATAAATAAATGAATGAATGAATGAATGAATGAATGATGCTTTGGTTTTACTGTAGTTTAATTTAAGAACATAAGAACATAAGATATGCCATACTGGGTCAGACCAAGGTCCATCAAGCCCAGTATCCTGTTTCCAACAGTGGCCAATCTAGGTCATACGTACCTAGCAGTTTCCCCAAGGGACACAGGTTCCACAGTGCTTGTATTGGTTCAAGCATTGATATCTGGGTCCCTTCTTAATAATGGTTTATGGACCTTTCCTCCAGGAACATGTCCAAACCTTTTTTAAACCCAGCTACACTAACAAGCCTTTACTACATCCTCCGGTAACAAATTCCAGAGTTTGATTACACGTTGAGTGAAAAAATATTTTTCTATTTATTAGTCTTAAATAGTTTACCCTGTAGCTTCATTGCATGTCCCCTAGTCTTTCTATATTCTGATAAGGTTAAACAATCGAATCTACGTTTACCCGTTCCACTTCCGTTCATTAATTTATAGACTTCTATCATATCTCCCCTCAGCCGTCTCTTTTCCAGGTTAAGAGCCCTAACCTTTTTAGCCTTTCTTCATAGGAGTAGCCTTCCATCCCCTTTACCATTTTGGTGGCTCTTCTCTGAACCTTTTCTAAAATCGCTATATCCTTTTTAAGATACGGCGACCAGAATTGCACACAATATTCAAGGTGCGGTTTCACCATGGAACGATATAGAGGCATTATAATATCTTTTGTTTTATTTTCCATTCCTTTCCTTATCATACCTAGCATTCTATTTGCTCTCTTGGCCGCCGCTGCACACTGGGCCGAGGGTTTTAACATGGTATCCACAATGACGCCTAAATCTTTTTCCTGGGTGGTGGTTCCTAATGTGGACCTTTGCATCGTGTAACCATAGTTTGGGTTGTTCTTCCCTAGGTGCATAACCTTGCACTTGTCCACATTAAATTTCATCTGCCATTTTGATGCCCAGTCTTCCAATTTATCAAGATCCTCTTGCAATTTTCCACACTCCTCCTGGGTTTTAACAACTTTAAATAGTTTTGTGTCATCTGCAAATTTGATAACCTCACTCGTTATTCCACTTTCCAGGTCATTTATGAATATGTCAAAAAAGCAGCAGACCCAGCACAGATCCCTGGGGTACACCACTATTCACCTTTCTCCATTGGGAAAATTTGGCCATTTAGCCCTACCCCTCTGCTTTCTATCTTTTAACCAGTTCCTGATCCACAATAGTACACTGCCTCCTATCCCATGACTCTTTAGTTTTGCCAAAAGTCTCTCATGAGGGGACCTTGTCAAAGGCTTTCTGAAAGTCCAGATACACAATATCAACCGACTCACCTTTGTCCACCTGTTTATTCACTCCTTCAAAAAAACATAACAGATTAGTAAGACAAGATCTTCCTTGTCTAAAGCCATGTTGGCTGTCTCCCATTAGGTCGTGACTATCTACATGCTGAGTAATTTTATTCTTTATGATGGTTTCTACCATTTTTTCCTGGTACTGATGTCAAGGCTCACCGGTCTGTAGTGTTCCTGGATCACCCCTCGAACCCTTTTTAAAAAATTGGTGTTACATTGGCGATCCTCCAATCATCAGGTATTAGAGATGATTTTAATGATAGTTCACAGATTACTGATAGCAGGTCTGCAATCTCAAATTTCAGTTCTTTCAACACCCTTGGGATGTATACCATCTGGCCCAGTTGATTTGAAACTCTTCCGTTTAACTACTAGTTGTAAGACATCTTCCGCATGTATCGAACTTTCCTTCAATTCTTCCACACCTATAAATACCACTTCCGTCAGGGGTAACATCCCTACATCTTCCTCAGTAAAGACCGAAGCAAAGAATTCATTCAGTCTCTCCGCTATCGCCTTGTCACCTCTTAGTGCTCCTTTAACCCCTTTATCATCTAATGGACCAACTAACTCTCTCACAGTTTTTTTGCTACGAATGTACTTGAAAAGGTCTTTATTTCGCGTTTTTGCTTCCGCAGCAAGCTTCTTCTCAAATTCTCTCTTTGCCTGCCTTATCAATGCCTTGCATTTGACTTGCCAGTGCTTGTGCTGTTTCCAGGTTTCATCGTTTGGCTCTTTTTTTCCATTTCCTGAAAGATGCTTTTTTGGCGACAACAGCCTCTCTGACCTCACCTTTAAACCATGCTGGCAGTTTTTTGGACTTCCTTCCACTTTTCTTAAAAAGCGTGGAATACACGCTGTTCTGGGCTTCCAAGATAGTATTTTTCAACAACATCCAAGCTTGATGTACGTCTTTAACCTTTGCAACTGCTCCTTTTAGTTTTTTCTTAACTGTTTTCCCTCATTTTATCATAGTCTCCCTTTCGAAAGTTAAAGGGTAGTACTGTGGATTTCCTTTACTTATCCCTCCTCCACTAATTAAATCAAAGGTGATCATGCTATGATCACTATTGCCAAAGTGGCCCCAAGACCCTTATCTCTTGCACTACATCTGGTGTTCCACTAAGGACTAGGTCTAATATTGCTTCCCCTCTGGTCGGTTCATGAACCAGCTGCTCCAAGAAGCAGTCATTTATTTCATCTAGGAACTTTATCTCCCTAGCATGTCCTGTTGTGACACTGACCCAGTCGATGCCGGGGTAATTGAAATCACCCATTATTATTACTGTGCTGTAACATTTGCTAGCTTCCTTGATTTCTTTGAGCATTTCATCATCCATTTGTTCATTCTGGCCAGGCGGACGATAGTACACCCCCACTGCCATCGCCTTCCCCTTTTTACATGGAATTTCAATCCATAGAGATTCTACAGCAAATTTTGTTTCTTGCAAAACTTTAATCCTTCTGACTCAATGCCCTCTCTAACATAGAGCGCAACCCCTCCACCAATTTGATTCAGCTCTATCATTACACGATATAGTTTTGTACCCGGTTATCACAGTGTCCCACTGGTTGTCCTCCTTCCACCATGTCTCTGATATTCCAATCATATCTAACCTCTCGTTTAGTGCTATATATTCTAACTCTCCCATCTTGTTTTGTAGACTTCTAGCATTTGCATACAAGCATTTTAGAGACTGTATTTTATTCATATTAATTTGGCTATTGGTAGACATGGGTAATTTGGGATCTTTAAGCTCTGTCTGCTCCATACTCGAGGGCATTGGGGCTACTTTACTCTTTTTTGGAACCTCTCTGCTTTTTGTAGTATCCTTCACGGATACATTCTTCCGAACACATGCGCTCTTGGGCGACTGTCGGCTTTCCCCTATTATCTAGTTTAAAAGCTGCTCTATCTCCTTTTTAAGGGTTAATGCCAGCAGCCTGGTTCCATCCCGGTTAAGGTGAAGCCCATCCCTTCGGAAGAGCCCCTCCTTTCCCCAGAATGTTCCCCAGTTCCTAACAAATCCGAACCCCTCATCTCTGCACCATTGTCTCATCCACGCAGTGAGACTCCGGAGCTCTGCCTGCCTTTTGGGTCCTGCGTGTGGAACGGAAGCATTTCGGAGAACGCTACCCTGGACGTTCTGGATTTCAACTTCCTACCTAAAGCCTAAATTTAGCTTCCAGAACCTCCCTACCACATTTTCCTATGTCATTGGTACCGGACATGTACCAAGACAGCAGACTCCTCCCCAGCACTATCTAAGACCTTATCTAGGTGGCGCGTGAGGTCCGCTACCTTCGCACCAGGCAGGCATGTTACCAGGCGATCCTCACGTCCACCAGCCACCCAGCTATCTACAATGCCTAATGATCGAATCACCAACTATAACTGCTGTCCTAACCCTTCCCTCATGGGCACTTGGCCCTGGAGAAACCTCCTCGGTTGCGAGAGGGGTTTACATCACCTGGAGGACAGGTCCTAGTTACAGGATCACTTCCTGCCACACCAGGGTGATGCTCTCCTGTCACGTGACCTCTCTCCTCCATGGCAACAGGGATGCTGCCAGACTGGAGGTGGGACTTCAGGACTATATCCCTGTAGGTCTCGTCTATGTACCTCTCTGTCTGTCTTATGTTTTTCCAAGTCTGCTTCTCTAGCCTCTCGAGAACGGAATCGGTCCCTGAGAGCAGAGAGCTCCTTGCACCTAGTGCACACGTAAGACCTCTCACCAGCTGGGAGAAAATCATACATGTGGCACTCAATGCAAAAGACTGGAAAGCCCACATCCCGCTGCTGGACTGCTGTCTGCATCTTAGTTTTAAGTTTGTGTTTAGATCTTTAAGTTCTTTATGTACTAAAGGGTGCTATGGATATTTAAGAGATTGGTCATGTAACCAATGTGTCATTTCATTAAAACATGAAAATATGATGGATAAGTCTGGATCATTTGTAGTGAATGGGGCATATAAAATAATGTCATCAATATAAATGTGATACCTTATCCTGTACTTTTGGAGGATGTGACAGATGGTCTGGATATACAGGTTAAATAGGAGAGCAGAGAGTGCTGGTCCTTGTGGCAATCCTTGATGCAATTGATAGAGTTTTGGGTCCTGTTTGACAGTTTAACTTGTTGCGTGCATTCAGTTAAGTAAGAGCAGAACCATCTTAGGGGAGTCCCATTTACTCCAATTTCTATGAGGCATTCAATGAGTTTTTTCAGTGATTTACAGAGTCAAAAGCTGCTGAAATATCAATGAATATGAGGATGAAGCCTTTTAGTAAGTTGTCTAAGAGGGAGGTGAAAAGCGATTCTACCCATAATTTTGTCTGAACCCATGCTGTTGGCCATCGAGAGGTGCATTTATCTCTAAAAAGTCTTAGGGGTATGTTTACTAAAGTGCGGTAATGTTACCGGCAATAGGTGCAGTGTTAACGTGAGTAATGCCATGTAAGGAAGTGGGCGTAGCAGCGTTAAGGTAGCAATGGCTGTGTAACGCGTGCTAAAGGGCGCCTTGGCCAGTTACTGCATGTTAACGGGACATTGCACGTTAAAGCTGAGAAACACAACACATTACAAGGCTAACAAGGCGCTCTATAAGGTGCCTTGTAGGGAGCCTTATAAGGTGCCTTGTAGGGTGCCTCATGAGGCGGCTTAGGTTAAGGCACCTTATAAGGTGTCTTAACCTAAGGTGCCATATAAGGTGCCCTAAGGATGTTAAGGTGACCTAAGATATGGTGCCCAAGAGCAGTAAGGTGCCCCCAAGTTGACAAGCATGAAATGTAAGGGCAAAAAAACTGATGTAACCCTAACACTGCACAGAGCACCAAGGAAAGGCAATGGATAAGTGATGGAAGGAAGTAGAAGTGTGAGCTGATGGACCTGCCAAATCTGCATGCAGCCGATGTGGCAGCCGGTAAAATGGACAAACATATTGGAGGCAGCTGTACTGATACACAGGGTGTTGGCAATGTAAAGTGCTACAATGACAGTGGGTGGAAGAGGATGGGAATACGTGTCCGCCAGAGGAGGTAGAGGTGGCAAGATATTTGCAATGATAGGAGGACAGAGGAGTAGTAGTGCCATGCAGAGAAGACACAGGAGAGGCAAGCATGAAGAGCTGAATGCAGAAAAGGGTACCAGTGCAGGACATGGGGTAGCAGCCAGCACATGAAGACAGGACGCTACACAGCTGCCAGATGCAGATAGACGGACAGAAGGATGGTTGGCAACTGTGATGAGGGTATTATGTGCTGGCAGCACAGATCTGCATAGATATGACTGTCACAGGAATGAAAAGGACTTTCCTTGGACAGGCCTAATAAAATGAGACCATGCAGAGCTTGAACCCATGACCTCTGCCTAGGATGGTTCATTGTATTAACTAGTGGGCTATACCTCTATGGCTTCTGTCTCAGCAATGGCTGGCTACAGAAAGACTACAGGTCACTGCACAAACTGTCTGCTGTGTCTACTAGGATAGGTTAAACCCACCAGTACCCATGATGCAATGCACATGCAGAACAGCAGTCCACATCTGATCACCAGATGGGGTATGCAACTCTCCAGCACCTCAACATGGTAGGAGGAACTGACCGTGTGTGATACTGGCACAGAGTAGCCACACACCATGCCATTGTGCCGGTTCTGTGTTCACCCTGAGGGTGAGGTGGGGCGGCCAGCACCAGGTCCGCAGTACCCGGCATGCTTGAGATAGACTTTGCTGCAGGATCCTATCATTGCTAGTGTGTGACAGGTATTCTTTGCAGCCACACCTAAAGTAATCCTGTGTCCATCTGTATTCCCCAGTCACATCTAGCCCTTGGGAATCAGGAGCCACCCAAGTTAACCCTGGCAGTACCGTTGGGGTCAAAAATGACCCCATTGCAAGTTTCGCAATGTGTATCTTGGAAACTAGTTGTTCAAGAATGCAATCTTTTTATGACTTTTCATGTGTCAATATTCTCTTTATATTGCACCATGAGAGGAATAATTTTCATCTGCTAGGTGACGCTAGTGATGAATTGCAGCACAGAGTACCAGTGGGATCATTTTCGACCCCAGTTTCTTACGTCCGGTTTGGATCATGATACAATTTGCAGTTTTGTGAATTTTTTGATCTGACAAAGACATTTATCATTAATTATGTATCATTTATTTTTGTACTCTTATTTTATGAAAATTACATATTTTCTGTAATTGATATCATACATTCTCTCATTATTTCCGATGAAATCTAAAGGCTTTCAGCTCGTTCATCACGATTATTGTACACCTATAGTAAAACTACCTTGCGTTTTATTCAACTTTATTTTTGTTTATTTATTTTAGGTTATTGTTTATGATGTCAAAACGAAAGTACTCAGCTGCCCAAGTAAGAGAAATATTGCAACGAGATGCTGACAGTGACGGCTCTGAGTCATCTGATGATGCAGCATATTCAGCAAGCAAAGAAGCATATCAACCAAGTTCGGGTGATAAATCTGATGATGACAGTCATGATTCAGATGGCGACAGCAGTTGGTCACCAAGTGAATGTGAGACTGATGTTGAGCCAGTAACATCGCCTGAAGCAAAGAGTCAAGTTACAGGTCGAGGCAAAGGTCGAGGCTGTGCTGGACGGGGAAGAAGGAAGGAGTCCTCGGTGTCAGTATCATCTGTGAGGAATCTTAGTTGTAGTCATAGAGGAGCTAAGAGGTCATCAACTATAAGCACAAATGTTGCCAGTGAAGCATATGTATCTAAGGATGCCACATCATGGAAAAGGAAACCTATAAATCAAGCTGCTGGAAGATACGCCAGAGCTAATGTCATGCCCGTACAACAAGGTCCTACAAGGTATGCTGTATGAAATATTGATGGCCCTCTCGCAGCATTCCACTTGTTCATGAGGAAGAACTTATTGAATGAAATCATGATGTGGACGAGCAAACAAGGAAGACACATTTATGACGACACCTGGAAAGATTTGACAGACGGAGAATTTCAACGTTTTCTTGGACTTCTGATCCTCTCAGGCGTATACAAGTAACGGAATGAATCCATAGTTCAGTTGTGGAACCTTGAAGATGGTCGTTCTGTTTTCGGCAAAAATATGGCCCGTAATCTTTTTAAGCAAATTTCTTGTGCTCTCAGATTTGATGATGCAACCAACAGACGTGAACAACGAGGCGTGGATAAGCTTGCTCCAATCAGACATGTTTTTGATACCTGGGAAGCAACTTAAGTGATGTCTTTGTTCCTGGTGAAAATGTTACCGTGGATGAGCAACTGCTTACATTTCATGGCCGTGTTCCATTCAGACAATATATTCCCAGCAAACCTGGGAAATATGGCATAAAGCTATGGATGTTGTGTGACAGTGCAACATCATATGTTCTGCGTCTTCAAGTATATACAGGAAGGGAACTCGGACAAAACAGGGAACAGAATCAGGGTGAAAGTGTTGTGCTGCAACTCACTGAAGGATTGACGCGATCTGGCAGAAATGCTACTGTTGACAATTTCTTCTGCAGTTTATCCCTGTCACGGAAATTGCTAGAAAAACAAATGACACTTTTGGGGACAATTCGAAAGAACAGAAAAGAATTACCTCCAGAATTTGTAACAGCAAAGGGCAGAGAGGTATTCACTTCACTGTTTGCCTTTCGCGATGACGCCACTCTGGTTTCCTATTGCCCGAAGAAAGGAAAAGTGGTTGTTCTTCTGAGCAGTTTTCATGATCAAGAAGAAGTAGATAACACACGTCCAGACAAAAAACCATGCATGATCTTGGATTATAATTCTAGTAAAGGTGGAGTAGATATGGCAGATCAACTGTTGCGCACGTATACCACAAAACGAATGACAAGACGCTGGCCAATGACAATCTTCTACAACATGTTGGACATCAGTGCTTTGAATGCCTTCATTGTTTGGATGTCACTAAATCCTGAATGGCAGTCCAAGTCAAAGCACAGACGTCGTCTATTCCTCTTGGAATTAGGAAAGCAGCTGCTTCAGAGTAATTGCAGCGAGACTTCTTCCAGCATTGAAAAAGCCACTGATACTGTTTGAATGTCGGGATCACAAAGAAAATAGCAAAGTGTCACTGCTGTTCCAGTGAAAAAGACAAGAAAAGCAATATAGTTTGCACCTCCTGCAAGCGCAATATTTGCAAAGAGCATTCAGAAATTGTCTGTGTCTCATGCACATGACTGTAGTACTTTACTGTGTTCATCAAGTGCATGCAAAAACTGCTTTCATGGCAACTCTTTTTCATGTAATTTTATGATAAAGCATTAAATTTCAAAACATTTAACCTTCATATAATAAATAATTAATTCAGAATAATATTATGTCTGTTTAGTTTAAATTTTTCATGGTTAACAATTAAAATTCGTTGTGGGGTCATTTATGACCCCAACGGTATTCAGTGCACGCAAAAAATCTCGGTAATTCCAGGGTTAAGCATATCCAGTGTGGTTGCCATGGTCAATTTGTTATAAGAGCAGGGGGGTGTTTTGACCCACATGCGGACTTATTATTAGTACCACCTACCAACCCACCCTGTCGGGGTCAAGGTGATGGACTGGATCTTCCTCCAACAGACTCACACTCTACATCAGGGGTGTCCAACCCTGTCCTGGAGGGCCGCAATCCTGGCAGGTTTTTGGGATAGCCCTAATGAATATACATGAATATATATGCATTAGAGATATCCTGCCAACCTGACTGTTGTGTGGCCATCCAGGACTGGTTTGGAGATCCCTGCCTTACACCTCTGTCATTTAAGATTTTGAATGAACAAAGTGCAGATGTCCTAGACATCAAAAAGGGTAGATAGAATTTGTCACATTCTTCCTCACTTCTCACCACCACCAAAATGTTGTCTATTAGATAACAGACAGTCAGCTAACCAGTCCATAGTGCATATCCCTAGAGAAACTATGTGCACCCATACAGTAGGTGAGATGCAATCACAAACATCAAGTAGGTATCTCAGTGATTGAGCCCCAGAACAGAAAACATACAGACATCAACTGAAACAAACATTGTAGAGCATTCTGTGGGAACCTAGCCATGCCATGGTCACTGCTCAGTCAGGGTGAGAGTGCACTCCCAGCATGACATGCTGTGGCTACCCTGTCCATGCAGGTGGTGTTTGGGCACTACAATGTCACAGCCATTGCCGCATACCCTGTGCAGATGCATCCTGCCCAGTCCGCCCTGTCCGGACCATACCCACAATACCTTGCTCCTCATTATGTACATTGGCAGGCTAATACTGGAAACAGTGTAAGCATTGTGGGCCCAGTGAGGAGTAGGCAGCCACAAAACAATGGATAGACATACACACACTCCCACTCCTATTTCAGCATTGTGCAAAGATAAGGGTGGTTGGCAGCTCTGTCTGCCACACTAGTCCTGAGCACAGTGCAGGCATTGCTAAGGTATGCAGGTGCTAGTAGTAGTGCTTTGGTGGTAGGTGCTGCTCCGTGCTGGACCCAGGAGCCTGACTCTCCATGAGGCTTTGGACAGTGGAGCCTGTGGGTATCAGTGTTTGTGCCCCTGTTAGCCAATGTTCTAGGGCGTGCACATGTTTATGTTGTATGGGCAATGTGGGGACATGGTCTACAGGAGCCACAGCTGGGACTTGAGCCTGTGACCTTCTTCCCCAGGACACACTGGCTGTGCATACTGTACCATATTGTTGCCACAGAGGCAAGTCAGTCCCTGGGGATACCATGACTCTTCATCAGACAGACCTTGTCTGTTGCACTGCACGCCATCCACATGAACAGGTCTTGGCCTTGGTCTGCTGTGGGCAGATGCCACTGCTCCCTCCACCACCAGCTCCCCTTCCCACCATGATGACATGCCCATATGCTGGTGGTGCTGTTGGTGCGCTATCCAGGCCGTCCAGTGTGCAGGTAGGTGGCTGCCTAGGGTCTGGGGTAGGGGTGCCTACATAGACATCCACGCTTCTCCCTGGCACCACCTGACAATGTTATGTGGCCTTTGGGATACCTGCTGGGTAATGTCCCCTGGATGGGACACTGTGGGACCCAGACTCATGGGTATGTTTGACCTTGGTCAGTTACTGTCTTGTTGATTTCCAGATTTTTCATTCCTATGTGCCACCTAGGCATCTGCCTAGCCCACCCTGTGCCCCAGCTGCCCCACTGTATGTCCCACCTGCAGCCCCCTATGCCCCATTTGCAGCATCGACATAGTGCCCTTTCATACCTGGGCACTATGCTGTTGCTGCACATGTAGCACTACTATCACTTTTTTTTGGGCTCCCTACCTATGCTGTACATTGCTGACACTTAAATGGTTTCTCTCTCCTGCAAATGTGCATCTAACGACAGCTATTCACTCGTGGTAATGTTCAGCCCTTCAGTTCACCACGTTAGTGTAGCAGGAGCCTCTCCCTGCCCACTCCCCGCCCATTGACCCCTTCTCTCCGCCCTCTCTCCACCTTCTGCAGAACTTAACGCTGCCGAAGACATTAACTTGTGCTAATGTTGCATTTGGTAACATTAGCACGCATTAATGTTACATTTGGTAACGTTATCGTGCATTAACGTAGCTACTGCTACATTACTGCGGTTTAGTAAACATACCCCCTAGAGTTTCATCTGTACCGCTTTCTCTATTAGCCTAGCCAAGAGAGGGGTACTAGAGATGGGTCTGTAGGATGTGAGTCGGTTGGGGTCAGCTGGGGTTGGACTGAGGAACCCTTCAAGTTAGTCGGCATCTGCCATGGTGTGAGTGAGGAATTTATTATTTTGAGCAGTTGGGGGATTAGCTCTTTTCTGGACATTTTGATCTCTGCCGTTGGACATGGATCCATTGGTGAAGTGGTGATATTTATCATGGACAGGATTTGATCCAGTTGATTGTTTGATATTGAGTTAAACGAGATCCATTTTGATGAGTTGCTAGCTGTGTTTGTTGATCATCTGATCAAGTATTATTGTGACTTTGGTATGAGGGAATTTATTCTGAAGGTAGAAAGCAAAGTTCTGTGGGTTCAAGGTTGAACCTTTCAGAATAGGTGAGGCTCTTATGATTGACTTGGTGATATCAAACAGCTCCCTGGGGAGGTTGAAGGATTTAAGGATGAGGTTGCTTTAATATTCTCATTTCCTCTGATTTATCAGTTTTTTTGTATTCTTCTTGCTTGGTGGTGTATCTCATTGATGTTTTGGGTCTTGTTTCTTTTGCCATAGTCATTTCAGTTGTCCTCAGTTTGAGTTGTTCTTCCTTTATATCTTTTGAATACCGCATACCTATGGACATTATCTGTTTGATCCCATAGCTCACTGGTTATCTTAGGCCAACGGACAAGTATTATACTCATTAGAGCACATTTTAGCTAATATTTGGAGATTGGACTTGAGACCTAGAGGTCAGGATGTACTCAGTTCTGACAGTATTTTAGAAATGACTCTGCTAAACGTAGAACTGTTTCTAAAATACATAAAATAATTGATATTCCTTTGCAGCAGGAGGAGCCATGTTACAAATTTTCATATGGAAAAAATTAGGTGGAGGAACTCCATTTGCCCATATAAATGTCTGCATTTACATCTACATAGAAGCCATTTCACAAATTTAAATGTGTGATGCTACTAATTAACTACAGAGGATGCTATCTTTAACTCATTTCAATTTGGAGGGAGAAATAAACTAGGGTGGAGGGATGAAGGAAGATAACCCCCTTAATCTCTCCTGTAAAGGGCTGGCCAAAAAGCCTAGTTTTTCAAAACGTACATGTGCAGAGAGCAGGTGTAATATCCAGTGGAGAATTTTGGATGTATGTGCATTCCCTATATTTATTTATTTATTTATTTATTTACATTTCTTATATACCGCACTATTTGACATCAGCGCGGTTTACATCGAACAAAAAAGTTCAGAACATATACATGTGTCTGAGTTTACAATAAAACAGGATTACAAAACTTGGATAACAGGTAATTACAAATAACAGGACAGCCAACTTGGCATGCGAGTATAACTATTTACATCATCAAGTTACAGAAAATAAAACGTATAATTAATGGTCATAGGACACCTTACTACGTGCGGTATCATGGCTCACTAGGTGATTTGGTGTCACTATCATTCTTGGAGCGGGGGCATGCTTCTGTGATCGTTGGGAAGTATTTGAGGAATAAGTAGTGTTTGAGGGCCTTTCTAAATTGAATTAGGCTTAGTGATTGCTCTAATGTTTGTTGGCAAGGCGTTCCAGAGTTTTGGAGCACGGAGACTGAAAGCCCTGTTTGCTGTCGTTGTGGTACATCTTGTGAGTTCTCGAGGTATCATTAGCATATTTACAGCTATTGATCTTCTTGATCTATTCGGGGTTATGGGTTTGATAAGGTCGGTTAATGAATTGGAGGAGAGATTATTTACTGCCTTGAAGGTCATTAACAAGGTCTTGAAGATGAAATGGAGAATATATGTCCCACCCAGGTTACGTTCAGATCACACCTTTGACATGCCTCCTCAAAACCTCCAAGTATGAAGGATGTCCACGTGTATATGGACCCTTTCTAACATGCCTTTTACATGTGGAAGAGGTTTACATGTGTACTGTATATGCCTGATGATATACATGTAAATAACATCCACTGCATACCACTCATATTGTTTGGTATATTTTCCATTAATATATATCCCTATCTGGTCTTTGTTGCAAATCTTTGCTTGTTATTCAACAGTTTGCAGAATTTAATTGGGGGATCCTGAACCTTCATGGCCAGAGAGGTACCATTCTTTCATTATTCAATCCTTTTTCTCTTACAGTACATCTGATTTTCCCCAAAACACAAACCAGCATCCTATACTTGTATTAATTATGCAGGACAGCTACTGCGAGGCTGGCTTACTATCACACAAATAGTTGGAAATTGCTTTTCTGTTTGAGCTGACTTCCTTTGCAGATTTTCTGGCTCTGCCTATTAGGTTGATAAACCTTATAGATTCAAATATTTCATTTATTTATTAGCAAGTTTTCAAAGAAATAAATGAAATATCTGTATATATACAGTATGAAGAAATAGAAAGAACTGAAAAACCGATATAATAAGAACAAACCCAGAGGGAAAAAAGGTGATAACAAGAAACGGCAATACCTTGGAAGTGTGGTGGGGTATTCCGAGCCCAGTCTTAAATTTCCCTACTTCCTTTCCCTTGAGTCTATCAGTCCCTACTCCTTTCATTTACACTCCATCTCTCAATTCTGTAATGGCTGTGCTTTAGCGCAGCCTGGAAACTGGAAACTTCCAATTGCCTATTTCTCTTATCCTGTCTACTGGAGTCACTAGTTACCCACCCCACTGTGGACAGAGATCCCAATAGAGCCTCTGTCATTTTGATTTCAGTTTTACGGGATTAGAAATCCTACTAGCAGGCCAATGCAGTAAAATGTGCTAGGCTTTGTGCACAGGTTAGCTCAGTTTTTGCACACAATGTTTGCACAAGTTAACTGGGTGCAAAGCCTCAGGTAGACGGTACATTTAAATTCATAGTAATGAAGCAATTATCTATTCCGTGCAATGCAGAGAAGTGCACAGGAGACCAGGAGACTGAGCTCAATGCTGGGATTATAACAGAAGGCCCGAGGAGGCATAAAAAGTTAGCTTATAGGTCTGCATTCAGCACTGATGAGGAATTTATATCTGTTTCTTCTCTATCTTGAACACACAGCACTCACAACTCTTTTCTAGATTTGTCAAAGGCAGTGGTGAAAAAAAGGCAGGGAAGGTGTTTTGGGACAATGTTATGCACATGTGGTGGAATGCTAACTGGCGCTTAAACAGCAATATTATTCTGTACAGAATAATATCTGGATTTACCGATATTATTCTGATAAGAATTTCAGCACAGACTATTGCAGTTTATGCACCAGATAGAATTCCAACACATGCAGATAAGTGACAAACAGGTTTCTCCTTGTGCACAAGATAAAGGTGCTGCTTATGCATACTTTTGGCTTGCTCTCTTTGTTTAGCGCAGACTTTTTACACACACCCTTGACCTAATTATCTCCTCCGCTAGCCTACTCTTCTGCCCTACCTCTCTCTTAGCATCTCCTCTTCCTTGGACTGATCACTATTGGCACCCTTTTCTCATTCCTCTTCAAATCCCTCCCACTTTCTATACCGATTCACGCCCAAACCCATCCATACGAAGTTTGTAGGATCACCTCACAGACCATCACTGCTTTTCCTCCATCCATCACAATTTTCCCAGACAACTTTCACAATCTATTGATGAGCAAGCCCAAATATGATGCTCTCTTCTTGCTTCTGCCCTCGACTGTGTCACTCCCTTCCGCCCAACACGCCTACAACATAGACATCAGCATCCTTGGTACCACCCTGAACTGCATCTTCTGTGCACTCATCTGCTGAAAGACACTGGTGGAAACAGCAGACTCCCAAGTTCCTACATTTGTTCCGCCCCCACCATCACAACTATCGCTCCATGATTACCTCAGTTTAAAAAGATCATTATTCCTCCCTTATCAATGCCTCTGCCCAACACCTCCAAAAATTGTTCTCCATTCTCGCTTACTTAACCCAGCCTCTAGCTGCCTCAACAATCTGCCCTCCCCTAACCAATTGGGATTGTTCTTTCATGAGAAAATTGCTAGACTCCAGTTTTGAATTCTCCACATTACTCCATACCCCAGGTCTCCCTCCCCCACTCTCTCTCACCCTCTCGCTCAGTCTTAGGCACATCCTTAGGACTCCTTCAATGCAGTATCCTCTGAGGCCCTTTCAAAGGTCATCTCCACCTCTTGTAAAACCAGTGCCCACTAAACCCTGTTCCCTTCTTCCTGGCTCCTTGCCAGCTCCCTGGCCCTTCTCCCCTATGCCCTCTTGCTTATTGATAATAGTCTGACCTCAGGCATCTTCCCCTCCTCCTGGAAACAGTGGTAGTTTTCCCCATCCTCAAAAACTCCTCTCTGGAGAAATCCCTCTCAATTCTCAATTCATTATAGACCAGTCTCCAACCTAGCCTTCCTGTTCATAATACTGGAGAAACTTGTCTTCTCACAGCTCGCTACCCACCTTGAGGATACCAGTTTTCCTGTACCCCCGACAATCAGGTTTTTGTCCAGGGCACAGCATGAACACAATTAACCAAGTCAAAACACAATTCTTCTGTCCTTGCTCAGTGAAGTCCACCAATCATTTGACAGAGGTAATATTGCTATCGCTGTATATCTTGATCTATCCTCAGCTTTTGACTTGGTTAATCACAATATTCTACTTTCTCACCTACATAATATTGGTATATGGGGCACTTCAATGTTTTCACTCTTTCCTCTGCAATTGTTCCTTCATAGTCACCTCGGACTCCCTTTTTTCATCACCATATCCTCTCACTTGCAGAGTTCCCCAAGGTTCAATGTTGGCCCCACTTCTCTTTAATATCTTCTTTGCACCCCTTGTTCTCCTGGTACAGCGGTCTGGCATATCGGCCTAGTAACTATTACTGATTCTCTACACTAAGGGGTATGTTTACTAAAGTGCGGTAAACGTGAATAACGTGCGTTGTACGAATGTTAACGATCATCAGTGCAGTATAACGTGCGTAATCACGCACCAACGACCGTTAACGTCATACTACGCGCGTTAACCGTAGTTAACGATCGTAAAGCCCGCGGCGTGTAAAAACAGCGCAGAAGGTGGAGAGTGGGCGGAGAGAAGGGGTCAATGGGTGGAGAGTGGGTGGGGAGAGGCTCCCCTCACACTAACGCGCTAAATTGCAGAGCTCAATTCCAACGCGAATGAAAACCTGTCGTTAAAGGCATATTAAAGGGAAGAGAAACCATTTCCGTCAGCAATGTACAGCAAAACCGGGGAAACCTACAAAACGTGAGCAGTGTGATACATGTGCACTGAACAAAATAGCAAATAGAAATGGAAAAAGACCACAACAACATCCTAAAAAACTATAATCCAGCTGGTCAACAGTGATATTAATGGGAAACCATACAAAATACTCCCAGGAAAGCTCCAAAAATAATAAATGCGTTTTGGAAAGGTTTCACGGAGCGTTAGACCCTTCCAAGATCATTCCCTAATTTTAATTATGAGCGTTCCTGGGAGTGTTTTCTATGGTTGCCCATTAATATCACTATTGGCCAGCTTGGTTATCTTTCTATCCCCTTATTCCGAGGTCATACTCGGGGTTTATGTGCACTTATGTCTCCATACAAGGTGAATGAGCCCACAGTACAAATGTGCAGAGCAGGGTTTCTGACTCTTTCGGCCAGGTGTCCGATCTCCAGAGACTGCACTGTCTCTGTGGCCACAGTGTGGTGCAGCAGACACAGCCAATACATGTAAGACCAGAGGGTCACAGGTTCAAAGCCCAGCTGGGGCTACAGTCCAATCCAGTCCACATATTTTTTCCCATAACTGTACCGTGATTGTAATGACAAACCTTTATTGCTGAGAACATACGCATGGTTAATACACCTATATTTTACCTAGAGCAGAGTCTCCCAAATGCAGTCCTGGAGGGCCACACACCATTAAGGTTCCATGCTGCCGTGAATAAAGATGCATGTGCTGCATAATCTATGCACCACTCCCATGGTATGCAGATGTGCTCATGCGTATTATGCAGAGACAGCATGAAAACCCGAACCGTGTTTGGCACACCAGAACTGGAGTTGGGAACCGCTGCCGTAAAGCAGCAGCCAACAGGGCCAGACACACCCACACCCACACCCACAGGCCCCATTGGCTCATGCCTCCAGGAGAGGCAGTACATTGGGCCCTGCGTGCATCTCCCAATGCTACCACATGCATACCCTAGCAATGCCACCCTACACCTGGGTATACGGTACACACCTATCAAACGTTTCCTATGAGTACTGGCAGATAGCAAGTCCTACGTTAAGCACAGTTTGCTGATTGAGCTCCATCATAACAATCTTTCTGATTGTCAGCGGTGTGTGCTACAGGTCAGGTCTCTGACAGTGTTTACCACCCTGGGGAGTGACGCCCAACAGTATTGCGGACCATATCCATGCCTGTACTGTGCCCAGGACTGGTGTGGTGGGCAGGGCTGCTGAACCCCTCTACAGTAGCACAATGCTGGCATAGGTGTCGGAGTGTGTGTCTGTCTCTACAGTGTGTGGTGGCTGCAAACACCGTCCACTGCCACACTGTTGCCAGTATTGGCCTGCCAATGTGCATAATGAGGAGCAAGGTACCATGGGTATAGCCCAGACAGGGTGGCCTGGGCAGGCTGCATCTGCACAGTGCATAGGGCACTGACTGCGGCATATTAGTGCCCGGCCACCACCTACACAGACAGGGTGACCGCTGTATGTCCTGCAGGGAGATCAATCTCACCCTGACTGTCAGTGACCACAGCATGGCTAGGCATCCCCATAGTGCTATATGGTATTTCTCTCATGTGATAGTTATGGGTTTCCTTTTGGGGCCCAGTCACTGATTATTTGCTTGCTGTGTATGCTGACATCCCAGTTCTGGGTGCATGCATCTCCACTGGGCACATGCACTATTGACTAACTAGCAGACTGTTTGCAGCTGGTATGTGTCTTGATGGATGGCTTGCCGGGTGCAGTGGCCGATGGCTTGCAGCAGGAGAATATCAGATAGTGGTGGGGTGCAGCTTACCATATCCAGGCCTAATGTCTGTCTGCTATTGTGTTATGGATGTGTATAGACTGCCCTGTGGGGTGTCTGTTCCTCAGCAGGACTGGGGTTGATGTTCCTCTCTACTGCTACCTTTGCAGGGAGGTAGAATGTGGATCTATTGATAGGAGACCCTGTTTGCCACCCTTGGCCCTGGGGGGGGGGGGGGTGGTGGTGGTGCATGGCCCACCTTGGGGTCCATGGGGACTGCACCTGACTGAAACAGACAGAGATATCCAAGGTGTTTCTGCAGAAACTACCTATCTCATACATTAACACTGCTTTGGACCGCCACCATGGCCTCTTTCAGCTATGGACGGTGCTGTGGACCTGGTGCTGGGCGCCTCACTGCACCCTCAGGGTGAGCACAGTACCCGCACAATGTGACGGTGTGTAGCTACTCTGTGCCAGTACAACACACGGTCAGTACCCCCTACCAGACCGAGTTGCTGTGGGGGTGCAACATGGTCACTTCCCATACCAGGCCGAGGTGCTGTGGGGGTGCATTCCCCATGGTGTGTATCTGTGGACAGCTGATTTGCATGTGCAGTGCATCATGGGTGTGACTGGCACAATCCAACCCTGTTGAAAATCCAGCACCTGCTCACAGGCTCTGATAAACCATAGGCCATCACACTTACATCTGTTAGCATAATTCATAGGTGCAAGACACCCTAAGAGTCTGTAATATAAAGTTGCCCACGCTGGTAAAAACACACGTACCCACGCACGATTGTACGCACGCACCAACGCACGTGGCTACGCCCGTACCAACGCACGTAGTCACGCATGCAGCCACGCACGCACCAACGCACGTGGCTACGCACACTGTGAGGGTGTGTTTCTGACAACACTACTGAACGTAAAGAAAAACATGCCTCCTCATTCCCTATGTAATGTACAGGGTGATGCCTGGGCCAGCCTTCTGCATTAGGCACACAAACCCATGCTGCCTGTAGCAGCGGTCAGTGCAGTAACCATTGTGCTACATCTCTGTTTCAGTGATTTGTGTCTGTACGCCTTCTTATGATTAACGCGCGTTAATGCACCACGGCGCCCTGTAACGCTCATTAGTTTTTGGAACGCACGTTAGTGGTAACAATGTACCGCCCATGTCCTTATTTGGGGTTTCTGTCTCTACCGCGGCTCCTAATGCAAATTGCACTAACGCACTTTAGTAAACATACCCCTAAGTCTTTGTTCCCCAATCTTATCCCTCTGAATAACTGACTGATTCAAATTACTTCCTAGTTGCACTCAAACCACCCCAAGAAAATGACAGCACCGTGGCTATCCATCCCTACTGCCTCCACCTATCTGCTCACCCATAATCAATGGGACCTAGATTCCATTAACCTCTTCCTTTAAATGCCTCGGGGTCATTCAAGACTCCACCCTGACTTTTCACCAGCACATTAGTTCTGTTGTCAAGTGTTCCTTTCTCTTCTTCTGGCAGATTGGAACAATCTGCTTATTCCTCCCAACATCTGCTCTAACCACTCTGCTCATATCACTAGTTGCTGTCCCGCCTGGACTATTGCAACACCATCTTTGCTGGCCTCCTCATGTCTGAGCTCAACTGTTTACAACTCATTTGGAACACTCCTGCTAAGTTCTTATCCAACGCCTCTAGTTTTGACCATGTTAACCATCTGTTAATTCACCTCCACTGGCTTCCAATCCCATATGCATCCAATATAAGCTTCTCTCCTTGGTCACGGGCATAGTTTGAGTGCTTCATTTAGGGGGGCAAAGAGTGGGTGGACATATTTGCATAGTATTTGCATATTCATTATGGTTATCTTTAAAAAACACAAGATGGATAGGAAGCCAGTATATCAAAACAGGCGAGGGTTGAGTTGTTGTCCCAAGATCCTCAGGGATCATTCAATGGCTATATAATTAAAATGCAACAAAACTTGCAGCTGTTTCATTATTTAGCTTGGGACTCTAAGGGGTATGTTTACTAAACTGCCAGTAATGTAGCATCGGTAATGTTAACGCATGGTAACGTTACCTAATGTAACGTTAACACATGGTAATGTTACCGGCAGCGGTAAATGTCCCAGAGGGTGGAGAGAAGGCAGAGAGAAGGGCTCAATGGGCGGAGAAGAAGCCCCTGCTACACTAACGCTGGAACAGTATGCCAGGACTTTACCACCAGTGAAAACCTGTCGGTAAATGCACTTTTGCAGAAGAGAGAGACCATTTAGTGTCCAGCAATGTATAGCACAGACGGTGAGCACAAGAAAAGTAATAGTAGTGCTCCATTTTCCAGCAACAGCATAGTGCCCAAGTCTGAAAAGGGCACTATGTTGATGGTACAAATGGAGGCAAAGGAGGTGGCACAGGGGTCATGCAGTGGGCTGCTGGTGCACAGGGGGAACCAGGCAGCTGCCTAGATGGCACATAGGAACATAAGACTACAAAATATGCCAAACTGTGTCAGACCAAGGTCCATTGTGCCCAGTATCCTGTGTCCAACAGTGCACAATCTAGGTCACAAGTACCTAGCAGTTTCCCCAAAAGACATACAGGATCCCCAATAACTGTAATGGGGCAAGCAGAGCATAGATCACATCCTGTTTAGGCAATGGTTTATGGACTGTTACCCAGGAACCCGTCCAAACCTTTTTAAAGCCAGCTACACTGATAGCTTTTACCACAGCCTCCGGTAATGGATTGCAGGGTTTGATTACGCGTTGACCTGAAAAGTATTTTCACCTAGAAGACCCAAATGGGTTACACTGTAGCCACATTGCAAGTCCCCTAGTCTGTCCACAGTCGGATGACATAAAAAAGTGACCTACAATTACCTGTTCCACTCCAGTCAATAATCTATAGACCTCTATCATAGCTCCCCTCATCCATCTCTTCCCCAGGTTAATGAAACCCAGCCTTTTTAGCCTTTCCACAAACGGGTATTCTGTCATCTGCAGAACCATCTGTGATATTTGTCATGATCCCACCATGACAGTGGCGGCCACACAATCCTGCTACTGCTGCGGAAAAGCAATGTGCCACATAAGGTGGTCCAAGTGTCCTTGCACACCAGGCAGAGATCTAGGCTGCCTTCCCACCCTCCCACTGCCTCAGAACCCCGGCTAGGGGGGAAGAGGCCGATAGTGCCAGATGCTGTACTCTCCAGGTAGCTGGAAAATGCAGGTGCCTGGGGAAATACTACAGCAGTGGCTGCCATCCTTCCTCCGAGACGTATCAGTGGCAGGCGGTGATGGAGCACCTGTACAGGCAGCTGGTGGGAGGGCTGCATGGCTGTCCATGTGTGCCCTTGCCCCCTCCCCAATCCGGACCTTTTGGCCAAGGTGACCCGCCAAACCTACATTTTTTAACATGCTGTGACTGCGGCCACCACCACTGACAGTGCAAGGACATGTCTGCTGGTGGGGTGTTGGTGGTGGCATGGGACATGGCACCAGCCTTCAGCATACAGAATCCTTGTCCCTGGTCTTGTGCCCCATGTGCATTGCAGCATGTGCCAAAGGTCACTGAATAGAAGCATGTCAGCAACCAGAGCTGCAATCCTTATAAGGCAGCACTGTGGTGCAACATACACAGTTGGTGTGTATATGTGCGAGGGCCCACAGGTTCCAGTCCCCACTGGGGTTTATGTAGTGCATATTCCTGTGGACAAAGTTTAGCTAATAATGTAAGTACACGCTCCAGCATTGCAACCCTCAAGAGAATGGCCCAAGCAAGGGTAGAAACACCCACCAGCACTGACAGGCTCCACTATGCACAGCTGTTTGGAGGCTCATAGCACACAGTAATATAGCATGTGCAGACATTACACATGTTATCAATCTGTGGTGAGGGTTAAAGCATGATAATATAGCACTTTCAGACAGAGCACATGTTATCACCCTTGAGCTGACTTTGAGACAGGAGTGTCAAGCAGGAATGCTAACCCTCTCCCACTTTTGCGCATGAGTGTGTGTGTGGTGTGAGTCTCCTTTGTCTTTGGCTCTCATCGATCAGTGTTTCCCAGCCTGTTTGGAACATGTGAATAAGGTGAGGCAGAAGATTGTGGATATTACCTGAAACAGCGCAGATTGGCTTGGATGTGTCTGCCACAATGGTAGGGTCACTGGCTGAGATGCCATTTTGCCCATCTGCCAACTGCATTGCCTGGGTGGCCACTGTATGATATGGGCTGAGATGGCACTTTCACTATGACTAAAAAGTGACCATGACATGGCTATGTATTCACCTAGAGCTTATTATAATGTCTGGCTCCGTGATGTGGGTGCAGTCTCTGGCTGGGGTTGCCAATCACTGAGCAAATAGCTGAGTGCTTCTGGTTGCACCTGCTGTGTATGCTGAGTAGCAGACTAAATTTAGTTGGTTTGTGCTTAGCTCACACAGCCCAGTGAAGGGCAACAGGGGCAGTCTTACTGCCTGTGCTATAGTCAATTGTTAGTTTCTCATATTTGGGGCAGCACTGCTCCATAGCTTACACTGGGGTCCTAGCAGCATATCCCCATACCAGCCTATACACCCCCACTGCAGTCCACTGAGGTCCTATTATCAGTAGTATATTACACACACAATATCCATTAGTCCTACACTGTTATCAGAGAATTAGCATTGAAACATGAGTAGAAATACAGGCTCAAGCTGTTGCTGGTCACCTATCACCTATAAACAATATAACAACCAAAGAGAAAAAGCATAACACACTGCAGAAAACAGCAGGCACATGCGAACAATAAAGTGAACAGGCACCAAAAACCATCTCTAATAGCACAGGTTCAGTGGACCAGGTGCTGTGCACACTACCTTCCTAACCCTCAGGGTGATAGCTGAAACCACTCTGCAGCATGGCTTGCTGTTTTGTTATGTGCAGGTCTCACACACCCAGTGCGTCGTTAGTGAGTCTGATATGCCTGATCAGTGCCTTCTCCATTACTTTTCCAGCAGCAGATTCTGTTTTGCATGTGCAGGTGCCTCATGGGTAGTGGAGGCCCAAACCTATTGGCAATCACAGCAAACAGTTTGATGAGGGATTTGCAGGATGTATAATGCTGTGAGGAGGTGTAGCCCTACTGGTTGGTGGCAATGTCCTCCAAAGTCAAAGGTCCAAGATTTGAATCCCACTTGCTCATTTGGTGCCTGCATGTACTTGCCTACCTCATATATTCGTTGCTCTTGCTGTTACCATCATACATTCGTCCACTTTAATATGCCCTATGGTGAGATGTTTGGGTAGCCCAACATAGCATTCCCCATCATGGACATCTGAGCATGGCTTGAGTGGCTCTGCCACTGCACATTGCAGTGGATCAGTGCTTTATACGCCGCCATGCCTGGGTCAACTGGGTATGGGATGTGTTTCTGTTTTTGCCATCATTGTTGACCTCCCCGCTTTACGTAATAGGACATATCTCGGACGTTCATGTACCTAACACTCGTCCTTAACCTGCACTGTTCGGCCATCATTACTTGCCCCACTTGTGGCAAATGGGTTCAAACTTGTTCCTTTCTATCATGGTCCACTTTGTCAGGTGTATTGTCTTGCAGTTGCACATGCTTGGCAACCAGTCCCACCCGCCCAAATTGGTTGTTCATGTACCCCATGGCACTGCCTACTTTTGGTTCACACACCAAATGCATTTTGGCCTGTATGATCTCTCATACATCCACTCACACAAAATTGCAAACTCGCTGCTTGGAAGATCCATGGCACAGCCCTGCACCTACCATTTTACCCTCATGGCGATTCATGGTGGGTCAGCTTATTAGCAGTAAGCTGCCGTCCCCCTGGCCATCAGGGGTCATTTGCAGCAGTTAGCCATATCATGCACATCTCTCTTGTTACTGCCCCACATGAGCACTCATTTACACTACTCCCTTTGCTGCCCACATCAGAAAACATGCTGCTTTCACCCAGACACTGTCCTGGCCTATGGCATGCCACACACTGACAGTACATCTGGATCCATGTCCACACCTCACAGACACTCTAATATAACTATTCGGCATGGTGTATGCTTTTCAGGAGCATCTAGTACTGCACGTCTGTCACAGGCACTCGCCCGGCTGCTGCTTCTCCTCTGCTGACTCTGCTGCCACAACCACCCACCCTTGACACTGCCAACACCCCCATACCCGCCATCACTAGGCATCCGCCTATCTCGCATAGTCAACAGCACAGGCCTGCTGTATGGTCAAACATGCTCAACACATATACCGTCCACATAGCCAGCAATGCTGAGAATCAACTCCATCAGCTACCAATTGTGCTTTCATCCATACCTTCTCCAGTGGCTTCCCTGCCCCCCTTTCAATGTTTTAGAGGCTTTCCTTCATTAAGCCTGCATGCAGGACACCTTAACGCAGCATGCACTTTTACCTCCCTCTAATTGTCCCCCTCTACCACCCCTTTATGTCCTGTTACCCGCCCGCTAAGTGTCCATTAGCACCTTTGAATGCAGCATGTCCTGTTACAGCCCCTACATGTCCACTAGCACCCCTTATTGTCAGAATGCCTCTGACAACGCCCAGCACACTTAGCACCGGTAACCCCTTTATCACGGTTGTTGCCCCACAGACAACACTGCTCCTTTACTAGCCATTTACTAAACATACCCCTAAGCTAAAAAATACTGACAACATATAAATATATACTCTGCAAAAAACAAAGGAGCTGGTAAGGTGCTCACATGCCCAAGGTATAAAAAATAAAAGCACAGTTTTTCACACCAAAATAAAATTGTTATAATTTAACGTGTTTTATTTTTGGTGTTAGAAACTGTGCGATGGTTCTCAGTCTTTTCTTTTTCAACATCTATTCTGTGTCCCAACAAAACCTCTCCTCCACCAATAAATAGGTGTAGAGCAGAACTATGACAATTTCAACCGTAGAACCCAATAAACAAGAAAAAGAAATCTGATCGCAGTGTCACCCCCCATTAACAGCTCTCTAGTGCCATTACTAATTGTGAATTAACACAAAACCACCAAAAAAGTCACTGA